>MQRK01138273.1:0-10466 GCA_001938485.1 Girardia tigrina | reverse complement strand
TCAAATTAAGAAGAACGACATATTTTTAATGTACTAAAACTACGCAATTCACTTCAAATAACCCAATCTTCTCCTAAATTAATATCTTTGCAAAAAATCGATAAACTAAACTAAATTATAATAAGAAAAAGACGTGTAAGTGTGTCACCAATATGTGTTGCGCTACAATAATTAATTGAATTTTGTTTAGCATGTCCATGCAGTCATTTTCTAACAAAAGGAACTAATGGGTTTTTCTTTTATTATCATAGAGACTCTTTTGAAAAATATGATCGAACATTGTTGCTTTTTTAGCATTTAACACATTGAATGCTGAGTACGAGATACCTCGTACTTAGCGTCTAACTAATGAATATTGAAGTACGAGATATCTCGTACTCAGCATTCAATGTGTTAAGAATACCGACATCTTTTTCACTGTGAAGAATGATGTTTTATCGACATCCAAAATGTCTTTAAGGTGGGCACATTTCTTATGAGCTTCCTGCTTTTACGAAAACACTAAAAGATGCTTATACTCTTTATTTATATTACTTGATTGTTTTTTGAGATGAAACCTTGTAATTAGACGGACCTGGTCTGGTTTCTTAATGTTCATTATTTATTAAAAAGTATAAAAAATTTCATTTTAATTATCAACAAAATAATAATAATTAATGGTTAATAATAATTAATGGTTAAATAATTAATTGAAAAAGAATTTAATTTATTGTAATAATTATCTAAAACATTTAATTAAAATTATATTGCAATAATTAATCTTAATATGATTTTTTCAGAAAATTTTAAGCTCTAAAAAACGTTTTAGTTATGTCAAATTTTATTGAATCATTTAAATGATGTTAAATTAATTTAAGTAAAATAAATAATAAATTTATATTTCAATATATTTTTATAATAATTTAGGAATAAATAATAATAGTAAATTATCAAAACTTTATTTAAATATTCTAAATAAATCTCTGCGACAATTAATAATGATGAATTATTTCGTTTCTCTCTGAATAGAAAATAATTAAATGAATAAATTAACTGAACATAAATTTTTTCCACATCTATTTTTTTATTTTCTACAATTATTTGATCAATGAAAAATTGAAATCTTACGTTATTAATTTATAAAGTTTGTTGTACAAAAATTTATTTTGAACCGATTTTGTTTAGATTATATTTTTTAGGGAGAAACAAAATTTTATTGGGAATATAATCCTAAATGTTTTTCTGAAATATAATATTATTTTATATTATTGTTTTATATTATTTGATTTTTTCGTATACTTTTATATTTTATTATTTTCAAATTGTGTTTTAACCTTTTTTCTAATAGTAATTAATGATTGTTTAAAGTATTGATTTAAATATATATAAATAAAAAAATAAGTTTAGAATTATTATTTATTTAATGATTTCTTTTTCGGTGTACTTTTTCTATTAAAAGTTTCTTTTTGATTCTTAAAGTGCTTTAATTATCGGTACAATGTCAGTGAACAATTAGATTAAGTAAATGATAAATATTCTCATATTGTATTAATTATAATTAATAATTATTTTTAAATTATATACTGATTTTCGTATCATACTATTGTTTCAAGTGATGGTCATTATGTCGGTCCAATGGAACATAGCGCTCTAATTAATCACTGTCGCTCTAATTTTTCAAATGGTTTTTCATATGTCGGTCTATTAGAGCACGTTTATCAGTAACTTCCAATTAATCATGAGAATCAGGTAAAATAAGTAGGTACATGGGTCGTGAGTAAACACGCTCAATTTACTTGTGGTTTACTCAACCCTGCTTGTGGTTTTCTTTATAGAGTAGAAATGCAAAAGCCGCAGAATCTATAAAATTATATTTTCAGCAAAAAATAAGGATATGCAACCGAGTATCAGTCGGAATCTGAGTCATATTGACTCACACTATCTTCATAATTATACCCAGATTCCTCAACAAATTCCAGATTTTCCATTTTTTCTAAAGCTACATAAAAACAAAGCTCCAATAACAAAAATGAAAGGAACTTAGTTTACTAATTTCTGTTATTTTAATACTATATTATCACATTCATAGAAAATTATCGTTTTTTTATCACGGGTTAAAGTTTTCTAGGGAAAGTGGTCTCTATTCAATGCATGATGATGGGAAGTATGGATATTATTTAGGTACCCTGAAAGGGATTTTTGGATGATAATATATGAAGTAGCAGTAGGGTTTTTTGACTGTCTGAATGTCTTTATTTCTTCATTAATTCACTCTTTTAGCACTATATGGTAAATGATATTGATTCTGTGTGGATATTAAGTGCTATTTTGTAGGCCAAAAGATATTTCTTTTTCAGATAGAGAGGTCCATTACATTATATTTCTGGGATTATAGGGAGAGCTGGCCTAGAGATTTTGTACATTTTATTTTGAGAAAGCTGACCAGCAACATTTTTAAAGGATAATACATTACTTAGTTTTTAAACATAAACTTATAATCTCTAGCTGTAGCTTGACAATTATTCTAAATTTATTAAAGATTTTGTGTTCGCAATTTATTAATTACTGGGAGATGGTGATGTCTGAAGCAATGGTGATGATCAAATTTTTTATTCCTAAAATCAATATACAAATACTATCTTCAACTTTATTGAAAGTATTTTTGTGATCAAGAAATAATATCCTAAGTTATTATGTATTTTATGTATATATACATTATATAAACATTGCTGTGGTATGTAAATGCTAATAAATCATTGTTAGTTTAGTCTGATTATAATGAAATAAATAACAATAAATTATGATGAGCAATTTTTGTGTTTTAAAATGCATTATATTTTTGCAACATATTTCAGTGGATGTTTCACCACCTTCAGTTTATGTAATTATTAAGTAAATAATAGAGATACTTGATTTGGCATAATTACTGGATTACCTGATTAAATCAGTTATGCCTCAAAAGAAACTGTCTTCTAATAATGTTTGAAGCTACTATCAAGGAAGGGTCCAGATATTTCAGATTCAGATTTTTATGAAATTTGGAACAGGTACAGAGAACCCAAAAATATGTACACGTGCTAAATTTTAGCTCCCCACATGAGCACTGTACCTGTTTACGGGCGAATGAAGTTTACTCAAAAATCGTAAGAAAATGCGAATAATATTTCTTTAAATGAGAATATTGGTGAAATAATATTTATTAAAAGATATTGCTGAAAGCAAATCTCCTTCACCACTTATTACTGGTTAAATAGTGTAACTATGCGTTGTGGCACTTACTTGTTGGACAACTTTTTATGTTCCATACATTGCCAATGTTCAGCCTGTATGATTGTCTTGTTCAAACCCTGTTTGGTCAGTATAATGTCATCTTTGTCTTGAAAGTCATTCATTTTTTAAGCCTTATTATTAACAAGAATATGCAGATTGTTCCACCATTTCTCTGTCTTGATTATCGCAACGAAATCATTTTATTTATTTTGCCTGATGCAATGTTATTTTTTGTTTTAAAGTTGTTTAACCAGTGTTTTCGGGTTTGAAATTTTATTATCCTTTTGTATTGCCCATATCCTAATGTCTCTATCATTAATGATGGTATGTTTGTCAATTGCTTCATTGACCTTTTGAAGAGTAAATTCCAATACAATTTTTAGTTTATGACATCTTGCACCTTCTTTTAGAATAAATTATGCATATATATATAATTGTCGAGGATCTTTTATAAAATGATATCTATGTTGTACATTCTTTATAGAATTACCATTCTTCTAAAAATTTACCACTTCTATGTTTTCTTAACTTACTCTAAATCGCTAATCCACAAGATTATTGTTATTCGGATAGTAAATGCCTTCATCATCGTAAACTTCATCACCATGATCATCAGAATCAATCGAATTACGTGCGTGAAAAACTAATGTTCTTGTGCTTGAAAAATCTATGGGGTAACTATTTTCGCATCTTCTATCAATGAACTAATATGTTTAAGCAATAAGACATCAACAGTCTTATTCTTTAAACGATCAATTAAAAACTCTTTTAAATTTCTTGAAGCTATGGTTTAACAAAATAATAGTACAATTAGCATCAAAGATAATCATTTAAAATCATTTATGAAATCATTTATATTTTCCAACCATTTAAGGCCACGACATTAAAAGACTATCATATTATAGGTTATGTGTATTTTTAGAGCTTACCTATTGATATCAATTAAAAAATTAATGAACACTAATTTTTAGTTTAAAAAAATATAATTTGCCTTCATATTTCTCTTATTTTTTTAAATTCAATTCGGCAGCTATTGCAAGAAGACTACTAAAAAGTATGAAAATTTCAAAAATGTATTCAGTAACAGGAAAAATCAAAAAATAATCGAATTCTAGTGTAAAAAAATCGCGAAAGATCCCATTTGTTACGATTTTTGAGTAAACTTCAATCGTCCGTAAGTAGGGTAGGTACTCATATGAGCAGCTAAATTTGGCATTTGTAAATATTTTTAGGTCCTCTATCACTGAGCCAAATTTCATAAAAATCTGAGTCTGACATGTTGGGACCTTTCTTGTAAGCATTATTTTAATATCAATTAATTTTACATTAGATCTACAAACTTCCTTTAAAATCCCTTCTGCAATATAATTACCACTTTAAAAGAGTCTTAATTTCTAAATCTTCCTGCAGGGATGACAAGAAGTCTTTCTAATATATATGATACATAACACCTAAGACCTTGGACAAACAAAATTGAAATATAAATTCAAAGAGTTAAAGACTTTTTACTAAAAATATTTTGAATTTTGTAAGATTTAGATATGATTTTTATATTTAAAGTTTTATGATCAATCGATTTAAAAAATAGAATATTTAAATTTTTACAACCTTCTAAAAAACATAAATTCCATCCAATTTACAAATTTTTATTAGAATAGTGTTTGTTAGATATTTGTTAAAAATTCTTTTTTGTATCTAGTAACCAATTTCTAGACGAATAAATCAAACAATTACCGTAAGAAAATCTTAAGATAAAAATATAAAATATAATGAAATATAATATAAAGTATAATTCATCTGAAAATTGAAACTGTCATGAAAATTATTATGGACTCATAAGTTTTGTCACTTACTTATAATGAAGTTCTTGTTCCAATTTCCAGGATTTTGTTTCCGACAATATATCCAAAAATCGAAATCGTGTAGGAATAAAAATAAATATAAAATAAGAGAAAAGCAAATAAAGGTTTTTCTTTGAAAAAAAACATATACAGAAATATAATCTTTTTGTAAGAGACCAAGACAATGATTTAGGACTTCCTATTTTTTGTCCCAAAAAATGTCCGAAATGAAGAAAGTAAGAATTATATTCATTTTTTATATTTTAGATATGAAAGATATAAATTCGATTATTTTAATTTATCCGAAACTTCTATGGTTTATCTAAAAAATTTGGCTTATATATGCTTTAATACTGTTGTTTCTGGAAAATAAGATATATTTAATATTTATTTAAAAAAAAATAAAACTAGGACCTATTTTCTAGAAAAGAATGGTAATGAAGCACAGAAATTTAATTTAGGAACAGTAGAAGAATATTCGAGAGAGTATAGTTCGAGAGTATTTTCAATAGCTAATTGGTTTTCCATTGGATTAATAAGAGGTTAAAAGAGGTTGTAGAGTCCATATGTACATGGAGGAAAGGGATATTTTAAAATCACTATTTAAATTGAAAATTCTGTAATTAATTAATATATTAGTGTGTTAAATTAGGAATAGGAAATCATTTACTTTCACTTTTAATCGGTGTACATTTTTTTAATTTAAATATTAAAATCATAGAGATGTTTGCTTTTCTAAATGAATTACCAAAAAGAACTTAAAACAAATTATTCTTCAAAATAAAAAAAAATATTTTATTTTTTTGAAATATTTCTTTTATATTAAATAATGTTTTTTTCTTAATTTGAGTAAAAGATAAATGATAATAATAATTTTTATTTATTGATTTGAATGTGTTTTTGATTATCTGAATATTGTTATGATTGAAAATAAAAAAATAATGTTAATTTATTTATTTTGAAAAGATAAATAATTCCCAGTCTATTTTAGCCTCAATTTTGGCAATATCTCAAACCATAGGAATAATCATTTGCGCTCTCCTGCTCGGTATATTTTTCTTTGTCGCAGGAGTAATGAGATTAAAGTAATACTTTTATATTTTTATTTTTAAAAAACTTTAATAAATATATTTGATTTATTTATATTTATATGAAACCAAAAAATGATTAAAATAAACAATCTCCACAGGGAGTTGATAAGTGTTTTTCATTCATGTAAATTCATGTTTTAGAAAAAAAGACGCATGTGTCAAATTTATTTGAATTTTAGGAAAAAGATTTTTATATATTTTAATTTAATATTACTAAAAGTTTGAATTGGAAATGTGGCAATGAATTTTGTAATTATATATATATATATATATATAATGTAAAAATACATAACACACTTTCAATATATATGTCAAGTATTTTTTTTGTAGTTCTCAATTTCTCGGCTGATGATCTAAAGATCCTAAATCTGTATTAGCCGCATTTTTCTGACAATCATTGATTCTGACCCTTACGAGGACTGTAACTCGTTCTCTATCAATCGCAACTTGAATTATATCTAACAATCGATAATAAACGCGTTGACTGACTTGGAAATACTTTTGTATATTTCCGATATCCACTCTGCAGATTAAGGCATATATTGAGTGGTGACATCGTCAGAGACCGTGTCGATAAAGTCAGCAAACTTGTAACTAAAATCTCATTCACTGTCACAACTTCATCGATAGCGTTCTTCGATGAGCATTTAGTCATCGTTTGACAAGAAATAATTGAAAGAAGAATTTTAATCGACTTTTTTTATTTAAAAATTTGTTCAGTGATTCCGAACCTTTTTTTTAACTTTTCAAAATACAACAAACTTCTTATAACATTAATTTTTTTTGCAACAGTTAGCCATTATATGTAACAAAATTCTAGTAATCTCTTTGATAACCAGTACATACTTTATCAAATGTCTTCGCAAAAATGGATTTTTAATTTACAGATTAAATATTCAATTTGCTTATTTATTGTTAAATTAATGATTTTAAACTTTTACTAATATATAAAAATTAGTTAATTTCATTAACTTCAATTATGCCTCAGATTCGGTAAATCATTCAAAAATGTTCTTCATGTATATTAAAATATTAATAAATAAAACTAATTCATGATCCACTCTGTAATGTTATTCACCTGTGATAATTTAATTTATATACAGGATTAGTTTAAATCCACAAACATTTTTCGATATATTATAACTATTTTTCTATTGAATATAGTAAGCAATGATTTGTTTGTGATGTTCAATATTTTTTAAAACATTCTTAAAGATTGTCTTTGTGATAAGTCCAATGCAACCCTAATGCTAAGCTCTTCTTCGCTGCTTGTCAACATATTGTTCTACTAGTGTTCTTTAAGAATATTCAAACCAGGATCTACAATTTCAAAATCAAGAGACACATACTAAACTCAGTGAACCAAGTCTTTCATTTTACCTTCTATATTTTCTTCACAAAAACTATTTTTGTTGTTTAATAACTTATATCTGTTGTCTTTCTAATTTAGTTTGATATAGATTGCGAGGAATATTTTAAATTGTTTGAATGTGTAAATCTATGTTGATTTGAGTATGCTGAACTTAGAATGGCGATTCTCCTACCCAGATAGAAATTGGTATTTCTTTTAAATTTAAAGTGATTACTATTCGAATATAATTAAAATAATAAGTTTTTATTTTTTTAAATTAAATTTTTAAATTAAGTTTAATATTTGTTTTAAGAAAAGAAAAGCATTTAATTCAATTTAAATAAATTTAATAAGATTTAAAGTAAAGTCATTTTAATAATTTGATAACATTTTTATAAATTAGTGTTTTTATTTAGAAGTGATCTAAATTATTATTTTTAATTAATATTTTTAAAAATTATGTATTTTTAAAAGATAAAGAAAAATTGTTAGAATAATCATGATTAAAAATAGAAATAACGAAACCAATTAGAGCGATATTAAATGATGAAAGATCTTCGGAGAGTTGTAATGACTCTAAATGTTGTAGTAATGAAAATTCAACTGACAATTGTCTCAAGGTTCTTAATATACACCATTTACCTTAGTGACAAGAATATTTTAGTAGAGAAAGATTAATATAAATTTTTAATTATGTACGGAATTTAATATTAGGATGAAGACCATTCCTGGATTTTAAGAATGATTCTCCAGATATTTATTTTTGAATCTTCATTTATTAATATTTTTTCAAAAATAACACAATATATTTTCAATAACACAATGCCTAAATCTTTAAAATGCATCTGAATTTGTAAATGTCTCTAGTTTCGAAATTTATTTAAGTACAATTTACAACATTTAGATGTTATTTAAAGTATTTTAGAAACAAATGACAAATGTAAATAAGAAAACAGAAAACATTTCCAATTCCACTTCCTCAGCAAATAAACAGATATCACGAATCATTAATTATTAAAACTCATGTCAAACGTAAAATAAATAAATAAATAATTTTATTTATTTAAGGGTTTCTTATATAAAACATACAGATACTTTTCAGAATTTCAATTTCTTATTCAAATGTGATATTAGTCTGTCTATTTAATCTGAATTTTGCGGTCTTTTGGTTTCTGTTTTGTAAAGTTAAAACTTCTTGAAACTAGATATTCAAACTAGATGTTCAATGCCTACAGTTTGTTATGTATCGAAAGTAAGTAGTCTCTATGGTCATTTGAAAATATTCAGAAGAAAGATGGAAGTTTTTTAGGGCATTTAAACTGTGTTATTATGACTTCAAAATGTAAGGGAAAATTGATAGATTTTATTAATCAAGCAATTAATAATCAAGGATTTATTTTAAAGTCATTTCATATAACATGAACAATCGTACAATTAGTCTCTAAAGTCGCTGATGACCTTCAGATACTATGAAAATTATTTTCTGCCAAGTCGAAATTGCGGGTTCCGGTGATTATGATAGCTGAAAGATAAAGGAGCCGTACTTATCTACTTAAATTAGGACTAGTTTCCTTTAATTTCAGTTTTGAACGATTCAATAGTACTATTAACATTTGTGTTAATAAAATGTCATACAAACTGTTTATACATTTCTTGCTTCTTTTATAAATTTTTTAAGTCTCTGAGGTCATCTTGTACTTATATATACATATATTAATCAAAACAATCAAATTCTCATTCTAATGTGAGTCGGTATTGTCTCTCTCAATATTATAATTTTAAGTGATCCTCACATCATATAAAAGTATTAAACCCGAGGCTTTTTAGGCTTCAAAAAGCACTCCCACCATGCGAGGTTTGACATGCTTAAGCATCGCCGACGAACCAGTTTTGCCACGTCCCTCATCAAGATTAAGAAATTTTGAATCATTGCGATGCAATCGACCACTTGACGGCATGGTTACTACTCCCCATATCCATGACACTCAGATTAGGTAACTAGAGCCTTGTAATTGGATTGCAAACCTACTGGTACTACAATAATCTGTCGGCATAGATATCGGCTAGCTTATCAGACACTTTAGCCTAGAGACGGAGTCTAACCCATTCTAGTTTCCTTGGGACACTACGTGGAATTATGTCTGTCTTGCTTGCACAGTTGATCCCTGATAATTTAAAGTAGCTTTTATGCCACTTTCATTATCAACAGATTCAAAGCACATAATTTAACACCAAAATTTTTAGATAAATCAACTTTTTATTATGTATTTTTAAAATACATTCTAAGCACAATAAAATTAATTTTTCCTTTTTATATAATGATCTAATTTTAAAATAAATTTGTTAAAAACTATTTAATTTCTTAAAAATAATTTTGCTGTAGCTTGATATTATAAATTTACGCAATAACCTTTATTTACGTTATTATTCCTTTAAAGGTTCTTATTTTACAAATTTCTACTGAATATAACAAACTTTTAGATTTTTTAGATTTTAAACTCTGATTTTGTCAAATATATTTTTATATACTTTTTGTCAAAGTTTTAAATAAAAAAAATATAAATTGTGGCAAATCGAAAATTTCAACTAACGCATCATAATTAAAGTAAAATTATACAAATTAAAAATGATGGAAACTTATCAATCATAACTATGAAAAAACTATTCTAGACACAATTTAAACATGATATTAAATGTTAAAAAATTCAAACATAACACTTTTCCTTATAACTTTCCAACTTATCAGGTCAAACGAACCAATGTATTACCTTGTATGGAATTAGCAATCCAAGTACATTTATTTTCCATTTTATAGATTTGCTTTCTTTTTCCTTTTATCAATAAGTCATGCGTTCATTAAAATCTACCATTAAAGTTGTAGAAAACGCCATTTGAACGTGATATATATATATATATATATATATATATATATAT
>MQRK01138267.1:0-16661 GCA_001938485.1 Girardia tigrina | reverse complement strand
GGTTATATAGCTTAATATATGTGTGAATCTTGAGTGGTACCATCTATTCCTAACCACAGCCATTAGTGATGTATACATAATAAACTAGAGGTCCTCGACAAAAATGAAGTCCAGATTCGTGATGAGCGCATTCAAATTTAATAGCAACAGGCATTTTCAAATAGGAAATAAATCTTGTTTTTATCAGTGTATTCTTTGATTATTATTATTTTAAATAATTTAAAAAGATAAAGATTAAAATATTTTAAACTTTAGAATATTTATTTTTTTTATGTTTAATAGCTGTAAATTAAGTTAAGAACGCAATTTTAATTATCAAAATTTATTTTTGCGATAAATTTCGGCTGAATATCCGTTATCTTCTTGCAAAACATTGACAACAATTTTGCTGTTTTATATAACGATAACTCCTAATAGTATCACCACCTTTTTTTAATAACATTTAAGTGATACTATTTTAATATTAATAGTATCATTACTATAAATTGTTAATGATAGTTCATAATATTATTCAAATAGTATCAGTGATACTTATAGGACTTATCCATCAATTAAATGGTGATTTAGTAAAAAACTTATGTAATATTTAATCAAATACTTTTAAAAAGTGGAAGAGAAGCTCGTTTGGACATTAGTTGAATTAAGTGATAAAATCAATAATGCTTCACAAGACACTCTTTTCCAATCATTTTTAAGAATACCGCACAATATTTTAAGATCTACAAATTCCCATAAAGTCAGTAATATTACTAATATTACCCTAGACGTTTATTCAACAAAATTCCTTTGTAGAGATGACGAGATGTCTCTCCAATGTAGCATTGCAATCCTTATAGAAAAAGTAATGAACTAGATTTGAGCACAAACTCAATGTTGTTGACTTACAAATAAAATAGTCTTACTTTTTTATACAAATATAGATTTAAAGATTTGAAATCTATTGCATTTAAAAGGGAGATTTTCAATGATTTATAACCTTCTGAATAATTGACAATAAACTCAAAATGCTTGAATAATCTCTATTAGATGTTTTGTCAAGTTTCAACTCATCCTTTCTTTTGCAATCTTTATTAATTAATGTGTATATTGTTTCATTAGTTAATATCTTAAGAAACACTTTTTAACATATATTTTGATGCAAAAATCCAATTAACTTATCATTATCATTCAGCCTTGACATTTGCTAAAGACAGAGACCAAAATTTATATAACTAGTATTCTAACATACTTCGCTTATATTTGGTATTACAGAAACGCTTTTTTAGTATTGATAAGCTGATCAAGTTATACAATGAATATCAACATCTTGTTTTTCAAGGTAGAATTTACCGTTTTACCTATGTATTCTAATTTCCTTTTTATTGATATCACGTCAAAAACTGATTTTTCAAAATGTCTTGGAAGTTGTTGAATCAGTTATGGAAATTGATTTATTTTGCATGATTTCACAAAAAATGTCAAATAATAAAGAAGTAATGTTCAAGAAAAATGATAAACATGACAGAAAAACAAATGCAAAAAACATTGGTAAAGAAATTTTGTACACTTCAAACTCAATAATTTTATATGATATCCGTCTTTACAACAGATATTACACATCCTAGACTGTTGAGAGTTTACGTTACTTTATCAATGAATAATAAATCATGAGAGAGACTGCTGGCAGATTCTTAATGTTACAGTATGTCATACTTGTCTCCTTATAGTTATTGGCTGAATCCCATAGATAAATTGTCTTTTTAATGGAAGAATTTAATAAAGTGAAAGAATCTGATGGAAAATATTGTTGGGTATACAATTAAAATCTCGTTTTATTTTAAATTTTTAATCAACTACTAATCTGACTCCAAATGAACAAAAGGTTTCTTCCAACAATAATATGTGAAGAATGAACAAGACCTTTTAATAATAATTTATTCTGCAAACAACAATTGAAGTACAAATATAAATTCAACTCTATCAGCACACTACAATTCAAAGATCAAACTTCGATTTAAACAGTCACAACAACTTTTTAGTTCGAGCGATGCTAAAATATTTTATTTAAAACTTAACTTCTCCTTTATAGGATACTGATATTTTCGTAATGTTNCAATTTATTTTATAAACTTAACCTTTCTCCTTTACAGGATACTTAAATATTTCTTAATATTAACAAAAATCTAATTTACCGTACATTCAGGTTTTAAATCTTCTTTGAGTAATAATTTGTGTGAAGTATGACTGAAATAACTATTGCTTATATACTAATTTTTCCTAACCTTGAAAATTGAATAACTAAAACAATTCTCAAAATATTTATAAATTTTATTAAAATACTATTATAATAATCATAAAATTATAAATTTTAACCAGCGAATTATTTTAAAATTTTAATTAGATTTTTTTTTAAAAAATTTAATTTATATTTTTTTTTGGAACCCCAACAATATATAGCTAAGACTCACAAATGATAATTCTCATCATTTATTAAGATGAATTTTAGTTTTTAGATGACTTTTAGTTCAAATGAATTTTAGTTAATTTTGGGGAAAAAATAATGAATGATATAATTTATAAATAACCACTGATAGAATACATTGATTGTATAATTTTACAAGAGTCACTAAACGTCTGTTCAAAAATATAAATTCGAGTTTACACATTCGAGGAAGTTTTTGAACCAGAAGAATGATGTATAAATGCAAACACTTGTAATCAAATAAAAAAATCATACACATCCGATTGTTCCGATTGTTTTCAAATATTACCAGGTTGATTTATATGTGCGACTCTACTCCTTTACGGTATTAAGCCGAAGGCTTTATAGGAGGCCTGGGACGCTGACGGTTCTCTACGGGCACTCCCCTATGTAAGGATACATGTCTTAGCTCAGTCGGTTGACCGACATCATTGCAACAGCGTTCACCAGGATTGATTCATCCTGGATCATTACGCTACAATCCTACATTCGACCGCGAGGTCACTACTCCTCACAGCCTTCACACCCAGATTGTATAGCTAAACCTAGTTGATGGATTGCTAGCCCATCACTAAATACAATATATTGCCGGCTGTTCCGCAATAAATCGGCTAGCTTATCAGACACTTTAGCCTAGAGACGGAATCATACACAATCTAGTTTCTCAGGACACTACGTAGACGTATGTCTGCCTGGCCGCACAGTTGATCCCTGTGATTTATATGTACTTTTTTGAACACCATAAACAAAACTTCAGGATAAAATCTTTTAAATAATACACAAATACGTATTACAAGAAAACTGTATTTTGATAGACATAAAAAACAAATAAATTCTCATAAATAATAACAGAAACAAAAATGCATAAAATGCATAAGAAAATAATTAACAATAAAAGAAATAAGGCAAAATAAAAATACAATAAATAATATAATTACAAAGGAAAGATTTATTTAAGTACATCTTTTGTTTTTATTCTTTTTTTAGAAAAATCTGAGAAAATAATTCTTTCTATAAAAAAATAAAAAAATAGCTTCATGATTTATCCATTAACTCAAATTACAAATTATCCCTTTAAAGATTCGCTTCATTCCTAATTAAAACAAATAAATCGATTATTTAATATTTATAAAAATAAATAACCAAAACAAATCTACCATTAAAAGAATAAGTTATAAAAAAATAAAATAATTTCATAACTTAAATTAAATCATTTTCGATTTATTTATTTTTCTACCAGTGGAAAATTTGAGACTGGAGATAATGTTCAAAATTTTCGAGTTTTTTATTTTTAAAAAATAATTTTTTATTACAACAAATAAAAATTAATTTAGATTAATGTGTTCTCAAAAATAATATATGTAGTGTCTCCCGTTGTAAAAACTGTTTTGCGTATTTATGTCAGTGTATTATGTATTTTTTTATTATTTTGTGTCGTTTAAAATAGAAAGAAAAAGAAAATAAAATGAAAGAAAAGTAAGAAAATTATTAAAAGAAAATTTCCCCCCTCGCATCAAACATTAAAATCATAAATATAAAATTAAATTAATACAAATAAATTAAAATTAATTAAAAATTAATTAAAACAAATCGAAGATTCAAGAGATTTCAAACGGATAAAAATTTGCTGGAAAATATTGCGCAAAGAGATCGTTCCATCAAACCAGTCACTAAATTATTTAACGGTCCTTCAAGATCTGAGTCCAAGATGTCGTTCCATTTCGAATAAAATGTGTAATTTACAACTTCTATCACAAACCCTCTTACAAAGTAATCTTAGTAGATTAACTTAGATAATTAACTAACTCCATTCTACGTGATCAATTCTTTACCTTTACTCTATCTTTTGTAAGTTGTAGTTTTAATATTTAATAAATTATTTAGTGAAGTTGTTGATTACTACAGTTATTTATTTTTATTTTTATGACTTCTTTTTTGGTTTTAATATATTAGAAGAAGTATATTTTTAGAATAAATGGTTTAATATTTATATATTTGTTAGCAGGACAAAAAATAATTGAAAATCTTTTACTTTGTAATTATACATAATTTTTTGTAAACAAAACCTGAACTTTTTTTTACAATTCAATTAAATAAATTATTAACTGTTTTATTTTTCGGTAAGATTTAACTAGTAGTCAATGACCGCAGTTTAGTACGCCGGATTTCGTCCGATTTCCGAAGTTAAGCAACCAACGGCCGTGTTAGTACTTATATGAGTGACCGATAGGTCAATCGCGGGACCATTGACTACAGGTCAAGTCAGGCAAACTGTCTACTACAGGTACCATGTAAACATATAAACCTGTCCCATGGTCGAATGGTTAGCGACTAAACCGGCTGCCTCACCCAGAGCAATTTGGGTGAAGAGGATGTGTGGACACCTAGCAAAGGGCGGATTAACTCCTTGTAGCCAACGGCCATCCACACCTGGAGAGGAGGTAGGCGCCACCAGGTTACTTGTCTATTGAGACACTCAAAATTATGCAAACCAAAACAATATGCTTGTGCATAATTGAGTGCATCCACGGCCCAACGCCTTCGGTACAAAAAAAGGATTTAAATTAAACCAATACTCGGTACTCAGTCATTGTCTTCCACATTTGATATTTGCAAATAATCGTTTTAAGATTATCTTCCATGTGTTTTCATTCAGAAGTGTTTCTAGTAACAAAGACAATGTAGAAGAAGCAATTTGTGTCTTTTTATCTAACTAACTTTTGTTCTCCAGGTACTTTTTTGTATTTCAAGTTTATTTTACTAAACTGCGATAAGAATATAACTAAAATCATAAATAAAAAATATGCACGAAGTTTTGTAACACGAAGAGAAATTTATAATAAGTTGATCATAACATATATTCTGTAAAGAAACAAGTGTTTCATTTTTGGTTTAGGGGCATGCTTCATAGAATAAAAAGAATTTTGTTATTTTGAAAAATATTTGTATGGACTAGAAAACATTTATTTTTTAAAAGTTTGAAAGCAAATATAAAATTTCAAATCATTTGTTTAAGATTATAAAACATTCTCAGTAAAGATCATCTTTTATTTGATTACTCTCAATTAGTAATAAATCATATAATTTTCTTTATTGTAATCAATTGAATTTTGTTGAAATTATAAATGAATAGAATTGATAAAAAGTCTTAGATTCATTTTGAAAAAAACTAATATAAAATACAATTTTATAACAATCAATGTGTAGCATTTAATGAAGCATTGATGAAAAAAACTATTTTTTTGCAATTCTTTTTGGCTTTCCGTGTACTGAAAATAAAAATAATTTTTATATTTGTCACTGGAAAAAGCATTTCTATGGCTAGTTTTTCAAACAGACACATCATCGATATTCGAACAACCTTTAGTCTGGATAAGCATTCAATAATATCTCATCTTTTGAAAAAAAAACACTTAGCTAAAAAATCATCTAGAGAGAAACAATTTGATAAACGGTTAAAAAGATAAAATAAAGTTTGTGAATCAGTTCCTCAAATTATTTATTTTTCGATATTGTTAATAAAAAATATATAAATAATATGTAAATTGTGATTAAAGTCAAATGAAGTGAATTACAAAAATTTTAACTGTCACAATATTTAGGCAAAAAACAAATTTAAGAATTTGAGCATAGAATTTTCTTGCATTTTCTAATTCAAATTTAAGACCGATTTATTCAATGATAAATTATTAAATAATTTGAAAAGAAATGGCGATATTACGAGCTTTGATTCATTGTGGCTCGGTAAATAATGTGTACGAATTTCACTTTTAGTTTATCATTGTAATAAAAGGTTTATTAATCATAATTAAATAAATCTTAATTCGAGTGATCCAAATATGAAATCGATGCGAGTGGGTTATAATGAATAAAAAAGAATTTATCGGATGGTTGACGCTATTTAAGGAAGTTGAATCTCGTTCCATCACATTTACAAAAGATTTCTCTCGGAAACCACCGAAAATTACCAAATTAATTTTGGAAAGAAACAACATCCATGAGCTTTTCTTGCATATCTAATGTTATGAAGTGCAGGACAATGTAGATAAAAAGTTTGCTATATCACACTGCTTATAAGATATTATGAACACTGTTCATTGAACAGTCATTTCACTGGCTGTTGAAAATTTTATATGATTGACCGAATCTGAGGCCTATCTGTCGTTAATTAAATTAATTAACTTTAATGTTTTTAGTTAAAATTTTAAAATGAGTAATTTAATATTAAATAAGCAAATTAATATTTAATAATTAAACTAAAAACTAGTTTTTATATTAAATTACAATTTTTTTATATTTTTTTTATATTAAATAAACAAATTAATATTTAATAATTAAATTAAAAACTAGTTTTTGCGATGATCTTAGATAAAGTCGGTGTTGCTTATCAAAGAAATAATTATTAACTGTTAAAAAAAGAAACTATTAATTGTTATAAAAAGATGTGTGGATTATTTAAAAAAATAAGTTGTTTTTTAAATTTTTTAAAAAACAATTTGTTTTAATATAATGTTATAAAGTGGAATCACCGCACAAAATTTTTAAATAAAGTTTTTATAAAAAATTAATTGTTTTTTCTTATCGATTGAATATGCGTGAAATAGCTCATCTGCAAGACGACTGGTGCGGAAATTAAATCGAGGCTAAGTTCTTGGAAATTAAATCTGACGAACACGGAGTGGATCCCACAGGAACCTATCACGGGGATTCAGACTTTCAATTTAAGAGAATTAATGTATTCTATAATTATGTGAATGAAAGAGAACGAGAAACAGTCCTCGTAAGGGCCACAAACAATGATTGGATGAGAGACGCGGCTCCAATGACTTTGAGTTGATTTAAGAACCCATTTTCTCTTGATTTTAGTTTTTCTTAGTTCTTAAGAATCTCTAAATTCTCTTTTTTCATCAAAGGCATTGTTCCTGTCGAATAAAAAAATATTTATTCAGTTGTAAATACTAATCGTAAATGGAGTTCCAATATCGTAGACTTCCTAGAGCTGAAGGACAACATCCTCTATTAATGCTCTCTATAAAAGAACAAAATAGATGAGATTATTATTGTGGCACAATGATACACTCTTTTTTGAAAAGACACATTGAATAATGAAACTAATGCTAACGTAAAGAAACAAACACAAAATAATTAACCTATACAAAGTCATAATTTTAAAAATAAAATTTTATTAATGTATTAGTATGATTTTTATATGAATCTAAAAACTTTTTATTGACAATATGTGTTAACCTACAACTGTTTATAAGACAAAAATGACGAATAAATCTATTTGAGTAAATTTAGATTAAAAAATCAACCTTATCCAAAGTTTTCTTGAGAGAATGTTTTTCTTTTTCGGATTTCAAATGAACCTTTTCAATATCTCTTCTCTCTGATTCAAGACCAGCGAGTGAAGCTGTCAAGCTGTTTAATCTTTCAGTTAGAAGATTCTTTTCCACTAAAAATAATGATAGGCCGATAACCAATAAATAATCTTACTTGCTGAACGATGTATTTTAGCTTGCAGTTCCTGTTCAACTTCTTGCCTTTGAGTTAAAATTTGACTTAATCGTTTAATCTCTCCCTCGAGTTCGTTTTTCCTTGATTCAGATTCCATGAGTTCTTGTTGAATGGCTTTCATTCTGTCTATCATTGTATGATTATGAGATTTCGATTCTGATAAATTGTGTTTTACTGATTCTAATCGCTCCTATAAATTCGTTTAACAACGAAACATTAGCAACAGTATTACTTGAAGAACTCGGCGATCATGTTCTGAACTGGCTAAAGTGTTCTGCATTTGTATTAATTTATCTTGCATATTTTGAAGATTGCCTTGATGTTCTGTTAATGATAAGTTGAGCTGATGAACTTTATCTTTTTGAGTATTTTCCTCTTCTTCTGTTCGAGCTAAATGCATTGATAACCTATCAACAGTTAATTGTAAACTTTGAGCCTTAGACTCCAAGTCTGATATCTGTTTTGTTAAAGCATCTACACGGTCTCTTAACACCTAAAATAAAAGATTTAAATATTAAATATTCACAAAATATTGTTACTTGATTTTCAGTCTCTTTGTCATTAAATCCCATTTTAAGACGTTGTAATTCTCCTTCGAGACCCCTTCGAAGAAGCTCTAATTGTGTACATCTATTTTCCGCATCATCAACTGCCTTTATCAACCCTCTCCGCTCTTCCTCGTGGTAAGATTCAGCAGTTCTCATTTTATCTACTCGCTCCTAATTTTTATAACACTTTAGTTACATTTTTAATTTCTATCATTATCTTGTGTTTTATTCTAATTCAGTGAAAACCAAAGATAGCAAAAAGATTTATTTTTGGAAACCATAAAAATTTATAAATAATAATGATACACTTTTTAAAATTAATGTTATTGAGTACATATGGTGAGCATAAAAAGTTATTATGCTCGTGTAAAAATAAAAATAATATTGTTATTGGGGTTCGTGATTAAAATCCAAAGTCATTATTTGCAAACTTTATTTCTAATACAACTTTCCTTATTCAAAAAAAATTATGAAGAACAATATTTCAGTTACATAAACCAGATTTTAAAATTCTAAATATATATTAATAATATCGATGTATATATATATATATATATATATATGTGTGTGTATGTGTTAATTTATTCAATTTTGAATAACTCATATTTTGTTTTTCTTTATTAATTTTTACAATGTTTATTAATTTGAAATATAAATTTAGATCTTTAAAATTATTTTAAGGGACATGTCCTATAAAAAATCAGTTCCTAAATAATTTTTCGTTAATTTTAAAATTCAATTATAAATTATTTTTAATGAGAATTTCCGTTGACAATTAAATTCAATAAAACATTATGATTTTTATTTTAGAACTTGATTTTAAAATATTCAATAAATTATTTTTTTAATAAAACTTTCCGTTGACAATTAAATTCAATAAACTTTATGATTTTTATTTTAAAAAAAGTTACAAGACATCAAAATTTCTTTACAATATTCTTTTACTCTGAAACTGTTATTTTAATTGGGATTTTTTTAAACCTAATTTTTATAAAAGTTCTTTCAATTTAATTAATAAAATACTATTGTAAGGATGTGTGAATTATTATTATTATTATGGTTGTTAATTATAATTGAAATCATTATTATAAACATATTATGATCATAATTAGATGTATGTGGAAAGTATGTGTGATTATGAAATATGAAATTGAGTAACAGGATTGAGAGTTTGATGATATAATGTATGTATGTAATAGTGTGCGGTGTCAATCATGTGGTGCTAATCCAGCAGATCTCCCTAATCCAGTTATGCAACCGGATCGAGTTGTGCTTGTATATAAGATAGAATGATTAGTTTATTATTGTATTATTAATATATCTTAGCAAAGAATCTTGTCTCTTAACAATTATCATTACACCTATATTATTTTATAAAACTTATTTCATTTTAATTAGTAAAAATATTACCTATAAACTTAAATTTTTTATATATAATTTCTTTCAAAAGTTCTTTCAATTTAATTAGTAAAATATTATCATTACAATATAATAAAAACTTATTTTATAAGACTTATTTCATTTTAATTAGTAAAAATATTATTTTTTAATTTATCTCAAATATAATTATGATTTTTAATTTAAAAATATCAAAAATTTACAGTTCACCAAAAAGAACCCATAACATCCCCCCTCGCTTTTAAAATTTTTGAATTTTTCAACATTTTGAATAAGTTGTCTACCATTTTTGTCTTTCAACTTGTGACTTCTTTCGTGAATTCTTTCTATAAATTCATAAGGACCCTCGAATCTATCTTCTCTTTTCGTTCTATTTTCCTTCTGTATCCAGACCTTTTCGCCAACCTTATAAATTCTTCGCGTTACATTTTCCTCTGGCTTGTTTTTTTCTTTTAGTCTTATTCTGGTATCCTCCCGGTTTATTTTGCTGTTATCCTACCACTTTTGTCTATCTATTTTCTTCCCAAATACGACTTCTGTTGGACTGCACCCTATTGTCTTTTGTTTCGTTGCATTTATAGCAAATTCCACTTACGGTAATATGTCTGCCAAACTTGTAGCATTTCTTTCTTTTAAACTTGCCTGTATGAATTCTCGTATTGTCCGAAACTGCCTTTCAATGATCCCATTTGTGTTATGGTGATATGAGCTAGAGAAAATCAATTCAATACATTTTGCTTCTAACGTGATGAAAGCTGATGCACTTGCTTGTATTGCTGGAGTTAGTGAGTTTGTTCGGGATGACTATTGTGAGTTCAAAGACCTGTCATTAGTTTTCCTTGGTGCAGCTGATGATGAATTGCACTACCGTCGTCCAGGTGCATTGTATAAAGCCAGATGGATGTCAAAGTTGATCTACAGCTTGAAGATTGCACTAGATGAGAAAGTCATTGAAGAGCTTCCATCAGGAACAATCACTTTCGGGAATCAGATGAAAAAAAATATAGAAAGGGTATGATAAAAGGCTTAGTTTACCGAGTTGGGAATTTGTCTTCCTATTTCGAAATCGCATATAATGGTTTAAATATTGTTAGAAGACGCTTGAGGGACTAAATGAACACAAAAAAGATAGAGGACAACATTAGAGTTACATCGGACAAATTATATACACAAACACGGCTTAAGAAAGAATTAAAGGGAAAAATATTGAAAAGCAGAAAAAATAATCAAAATAAATACGTGCCTGTAAATATTTCTTTTCTGTTTCAACGTGTGCCAACTGTCTTTCTAATTTACCGACTTTATCAATTAATGTTTTTCTTTCTCGTTCGTTGCGATGAATTGTTTCTTCCTGCATCATCAATGCTGTTTGGGCACTCGCTAATCGGCTATCAATTCCTTTTTTATCTAAATTAAAAAAAAATAAAATTATAAAAAATACTTTCATTTTTTGGTGGATACCTTCTTCAACTTCACAAAAGCTTTTTTGTAATTGGTTTATTCTTTGCAAAGTTTGATCAAGTTGAGCTGCCGTTTCATCAGCTTTTAAAATAGAATTTTTGACCTTAACTTCCATATCGTCACGTTCTCTTTCAACGGCGAGTATATGTTGTGTTATATCTCTAAGAGCTAATCTAACGGCTTCGGGTTCAAGATCTGATCCTGGTACTACGGATTCAACAAATTGGTTGCCCTCCCCGAATCTACTAACACGTTTACGATCTTCAGAGAAATTATTGAACTCAATGGAATTCCGGCTAGAAACACGGCCTAAATAACCAATTTATGAATATTTATATGAATTAAATATCCCTTTAATTTGCTATAAAACGTTGTTTTGAAAATGAAAACCATGTTGAAGTTAAAATTTTAATAATAATTCTTAGAAAATTTAATTAATACTTAATTTTATAAATAACATTTTAATTAGTAGAATAATAGAGATTCATTTGTTCAGATCAATAACTAATTAAAAATTGTATTTTGGATTTTTTTTCCATCGATCGATTTACTTCACTAATTTTTTGATTGTTTTGTTCTTATTTGATAAAATTTTGCATATTTAAATTAAATAAATAAGATGTTTAAAGCTTTATAATTTGACAAATTGGCAGTCAAATTATATGTTCAGAAAGGAGAAATATTATTTCATTGATTTTGTGGAACTGATGGCACTAATAAGTAGTTGTTTTAATGAACTCATTATGTATTTTATTTAGTACATGGCGTTTGTTTGTTTTATTTGTATGTGAATACCAGGAAAATAAACGCTGCAGAAAACGAAAGTATATTAAAATTTTATTTGTTGCTGAATAAGAATAGTCAATAAATATTTCAAGAAAAAGCATACGTTAATAAAGGCAACAGTCCTTCGAGATCAACAATATACAAATGAATTTCTGAATTTAAGAAATGGAACCAATCTGTACATTAGAACTTTCCAAATTTTGGTCGATCAATCGAGATTTCTGAGGGCAAAATTTAAAAATTGCAGCTATTAATTTGAGTTTACCTAAAATAATTTATTTCTGTTGGCTCGTGTCACATCACTTCTAACTTACATTATTGGAAGTTGTGCTCTCGATTTGTGTAAACATTTCTTACATAATTAATAATAGAGCTATGTGTATAATGAACTACTAGCAACTGGATTCTTTAGTCCTTTATGCTGATCATTTTATATTAATGATTGTTTCTCAGGATGAACATCTTATGAGCTGTTATTTAGCACAAGACAAGTAATTTGCGAAAGCCTCTGCTAAAGTTAAAATTAGAATGTAACATCGTTATTTTTAATGCTGTCAGCATTTTTTGATCTAATCAAGTACATCGAGTGTCGTACATTACTAGTACAATTTTTGTAAAAGTGTTAAAAGAATGCAGAAAAAGAGTAAGAAAAGAAACTCACCAATTTTACTGATTTCGACAATGCTTCTGTGTATTTCTCTAATGTTGTCATTTCACTTATCAAAGACTGGATCTTTATATCTCTTGACGTTAGAGCTCCGATCTTGTGTCTTCATACTCTAATTTATTTAAACACCTGCAAAGGACATGCGTGGGATGATGTATTTTAATGATGTCAATAACGTCCAAAAGTTTGTGGATGATTAGTTTTCTAAGAAGGATCACACTTACTTGATAAAAGCTTCTAATGAACAAGTACTAAACTTGGATAAACATAACAACAGTTGATGGTGGGTACATAGAAAAGTAACTGGTGAATATTCTTACCTATTATTTAGTGATTATTAAATTCACTTACTTTCATTGCTTTTATTTTTTCTATCATAGGTTGCCCAAAGCATTCTTGAATATCATATATGTTATAATTATTTCCTAAAATGTGTTAAAAAATAGCATATGTAATATTTTAATGGAAAATTAAATAATATCCCAAATGTATTCTTATTTTAAACTTATTTTATCCTTAAATTATTCATCAAAAAAGACTTTGCTAGCCCAATTAACATAACGGATAAACACGTTTTATTTTATAAAATAAAATATTAAGAAAACCTTTTTCTGGTGAAATCGAGCGAGACCGTCTACCAGGACTAGGAGATCTGTTTCTGAATGATGTAGCTGATTGTTGACGAAAACCAATTAACTTTCTAAGGTGACTATGTATCGTTGCAAGACGCGTTTCGGCATTTTTTCGTTTTTGATCTAGTATATTTATATGATTTTCAAGATTAATAATTCGTGAATCTTTAGAGGATAATTGTGATTTTAAATCTTCTAAATTATGATTGCTTATTTCTAGCTGATTTTCCAAAGTTGATTTGATTTCTTCTAGTCTTTTAAAGTCTTTGTGTAATTCATCATAATATTGTTTGTTAGATTTATCTTTGGCATTCATCATTTCTTCGAGATCTTCATTTTTTCTGACAGTTAAATACAGCTGTTTCGACAGTTCTTCTTTTGTTGCCTCAGATTCGATGACTTTTTGTTTCAATCCAAAGTTTTCTCTAAAATATAGACAAATTAGAATAAATAGTTAGTAAAAAATATTGTTGCTTTCTGTTGATTATTTAAAAGCAACTTTTATTTTCAAAAATGTGGAGGTATACCTTCTTGCTTCGACTTCCTTTTCTTCATCTGTGGCTATACGTACTTGTAATCCACCGACTTCATTTACAAGTTTGTCTCTTTCAGTATCTAATTTCTTTACCTGATTTCTCAATTCTTCCAATTCTCGACGTACTTCACTACGTGCTTTTTCAGTATCCTGCAAGTTATATCTGGCCTCTTTTAATTCCTTTTGTATCAACAACTTTTGCTCTTCGGTTGCTAAGAATTATAAAAATATGAAATCTTCAATTCTCATAAATATTGTATTATTAATAATTCTTAGTTACGTTGATATGATAATTCAGAATAAAAAGTTTTGTTTTATCAATAATAATAATAAATTTTATAATAACCAACTTAACAAAGTTTCTATTTTCATTTTCCAACTTCTATTTCCATTTCATTTATTTTCCTACATATCAGTTGTTTTTATGTAAACATTTTTTGGTTTTATATAATTATTTAATTTTTGTTTCTTTTTAAAAATCATTTGAAACTTTAAATTTTAAAAGTTTTTGTATTTATAAATTTTTTAATTTCCTAATAAAAAAAACTTAAATTATTTGGCGAGTGAAAATTTTAACTAACTCCTCATAAATACAAAATTCTGGAATGAGTAGTGAATCATGAAACATCCTGTATATAACATTTTAATTAAATTTTCAAAATTGTTTAATTTTGTTTGAATAATAAAAAAAACAAACTTGTGCTTAAAAATCACGCTTAAAAATTAATTTAATTATTTATACAATTGTAATTAAATATTTATCTAAATGAAGGTGCTATTCAAAATTACTGATTTTAATTGTGTTAACTGGTGGGGAACAAATACCGCTTTTGAAATAATTAAAAATGATAACTGAACTTAATAATAGAACTTCTTTTTTTAAATAATTTGAAAAGTAATCCTGGCATATGATGTGTGGTTCGTTGACCTAGTTTTTTTGTTGTTTTGTGTAAGGATGTGTGAAATTTGATCGATATTTTTTTAGACGTGTGAATGCTTAATCTATCGAGTTGTGTTTAGTCGAATTAATAAAATTATTATTGTGTGACAATTTTTTTAAAAATTTGAATTTTGTACGTGATCGGAAAATTATTCTGTTGAAATTTGCTGGAAAAATATAACATTTTTGATTGTTTATTTGTTATCAAAATTTTTACGCCGAAGAAAGTATAAATTTTGAATTTACGAATGATAATTCTATTTAACGAACCATGCTGAATTTATGAACAGAACGTATTTATTGCCTCGTAAATATAACGTGTTCGTAGATTCTTTAAGAGGTTTTCAAAAAACCCTCGAAATCGGTCAATAGAACCAATATCGGCACTCTCGTCTTCCCGACCCTCGGCTTGATGAATATGAACGAAATCTCAATCCATTGTATTTCACTGATGGCGATTGATAGATTGATTCATTTTCTTTACACCGGAGAACTATTGATTGGAGAGTCAAATGTCTGTGAGTTACTGGCAGCCGTTACGATGCTCCAGATGCATAACGTTGTCGGAGCGTGTTGTGAGTTTCTCGAGAAACAATTCCATCCGAGTAATGCGATTTGAATTTGTGGATTTGTCAGCTCGAATGGTTGCAAGAAATTGTCAGAAAAACCACAGAAATTTATCGATTCGAATTTCAATGAAATCGGCCGTTATTTATTTATCAATTTGAAACACTGTCAGTTGATTCAGTTTATCAAACGGGATGAATTAAACGTTCGAAGTGAGGCCGAAGTGTAAAATTCGGTGATTCGTTGGATGAATCACGATCGATTGAGTCGATAGAGTTATTCGTTTGAGATTCTATCACATGTTCAATTGTATCAAATTCCGCTGCATTTCTTTCGGAGTCAAATTAAAAATTGTGAATTTCTATCGGAAAATCAAATGACGAGGAATGGTGATGATATCCTCACCAGTGAAATGGGTGAGATTATTTCTTATTCCCCCCGACACCAAAGTGTCGAGGCTACGCAACCGCTGCGCAACCCACTCTGTTATCACAAGTCTTTAGTTTCGTTTTCAATATTTTAAGTTTCCATATTTCTTATTCCCTGTTTTAAACAAATGGAATTTTTTCTTAATTAACAATTTTCGTTAGTTAAAAAAGCAAATTTTAAAATGAATATAAAACTTTTTGATAAAATTTGATTTTAATAAAAGAGGTTCAATGAAGTGCAAAATGAATATGAGTTCATCAATAAAATTATGTATGAATTTTAATAGAAATAGCTTTTTGGGAATAGTGGGTGGGTCATCACAATAGGTAACAAAAAACAAGTGACTTAAGTTAATCTAAGTGTTTAAAAGGTTCATAATTTAAAATCATCTATGTCCATTTATTTATATTTTTCCATTCTTTTTATTAATTATCTTTCTATATATATATATATAGGGTTTTACACGTAAAAAAATACCGTATCTCAAATAAAAAATATTCATCTCAAATAAAAAAATATTTATCACAAATAAAAAAATATTAGATTTAACCCTTAAACGACCACTGGGGTCTAATAGACCCCAAAAGGTTTTAAAATATATATAACTTTAACAATTCAAATCCAATTGAATCTAAACTATGAGACATTTCTTACATAATATGGATGTAAAGTTTACCAAAAGCTGGCCCGCCTAACGTTTTTAGTTTTTTAGGAACAGGG
>MQRK01138238.1:0-11865 GCA_001938485.1 Girardia tigrina | reverse complement strand
TGGTGTAAATTAAAACAAATATTATCGTAAATTAAATCAATAAAAATAATTATTCTATCGTTTTAAAGTCGTGGAACCTGTAAAATTATAATTGTTATTACTTTTTACTTATTTAATTCAAATGAATATATTTTATTGTGCTGAATTATACTATTATTTTTAATTTTAAAATGAAAATTTTTTTTAATACTAATTAGTTAAATATACATTTTTATATACGTAAATCCAATCATAATAACTGTATGATTTAGTTATTTCAATGGAAAAAAAGAATTTTATGATCCACCAGAAACCAATACTTTTTCTTCAATACATTACATCTCGTTTTAAAAACTTTTTTACCCTAAAAAATATGGAAAATCAACAAACATAATTTAAATAATTTTAGGTCTAGTAAAAATATTAAATTAAGTTTAATAAATTACACGCTCGATTATAAATGATTAAACATCTAAACGTCCTAAAGAAGGGAAAAGTTTAAAGGGTCGTTTAAATGCTAAACGTGCCCATCTCTATGTATAAGTCTCACGACTTACTGGGGCACCACGTAAATTACAAATGAAAAAAATCCAATTATCTTATTCTAAATAAATATGAAAAATGCACTTACCTTAAACTAACTTTTGACAGAAGTTTAAGTTAATTAATATTTAAATAGAGGATTTTAAAAATTTTTAATAAATTCGTTAAAATAATATTTAGTTAGAAAAGATGGTTTGTCTTTTATTGAATCTTACAAGTTATTTTTAGGGAACGAATGGAAATAGGTCGTTAAAGCAAAAATACTTCGATCTAGGCAAGTTTTTGCAATATTATTTTTTACTGAAGAGATTATTAATGTCGGTCGCCTCTTTGAACATATTATATAACATATTAACATATCCTTCGTTGAAGCTCGCTAAATTAAGAGTATATTTTAAATAGTGATTGTAAGTTACGTTTATGCCACTTTCATTATTATCAAATTCCGAAGTCATAATTTAACACAACCAAATTTATTAATATCAACAATTCACATATTTAAACAAATTTCTTATTAATTAAAATATTTCGCCCAAAATTAATTCATTAAATTTTTTCGATTAAATTTTAAAATTTTACGAAATTTAAACCTTGAAATAATTTTACATTTTTACGAAACTTTATCATAAAAACTAATTAATTTAAATTTAGAATAAACCCTTTTATTAAAAAAAATATTTTTTTTAAATATTAATCTGTTAATTATTTATTTTAAAATTTATTTAAACTTATTTCATAACTTTTATCAAAATATATCAATTGTTATTACTGTAAACATATTTTAAATAAGTATTTCTTTATAATATTTTTACTCTACATTTTAATTTTTTAATTTATTTCATTTAAATTTTCATATTAAAAAATAATAAACTATTTTGGCGAAACTTAAATTTAAACTAACCCCTCATAGTGATTTTGAATAAAGATTTTGTGTATAAATCTCTAAAAAATTCTTAATTTTATTCAATTCTCACAGATACTTCCATTGATAATTTCAATAATTATTTTAATTTAAAAATGATATTTAATGAAAGTAATAATAATTATTATCTTAAAGCTTTATGTACGCAATCTAATGGGAGCAGTATCCAGGGAACAGGTGCCCCTCGATTTATCCTAGAATTGAACCAGGTGTTCTGCATCGCTCTGGTACAAATAAATAGGAATCTCTATGAAGTAAATAATGTATTTCCTTTCCCTTTTCGTATGCAAATCAAAAATACTATTCGTGTAGAATTTGCAAACTCACTTGTTGCCTTCTGAAGAAGGCAGACATGAATACGGTTTCTAATTATTATTTCCTAATAGTTTATTATGTTAGAATAAATCGAGAAAAAACCGTTTTAAAAAAGAAAATCGTAAATTTATTTTCAAAATATAAATGAGTACATAATTAATAAACTAAATTTTCGTTACAATTTATTCAATAGTAATATTATTTGTAATACCCGTGTTATCGCATATTGAAAAATTTCGCCTCAGTACTAATCATGAACTGGTGACTTGATTTACAAGATTCCTTGACCTTACTGGCGTAAGAAGGGGGCAGGTGTGGTACCATGCCCGGGCACAACCTTTAAGGGACGCCAAATCGCCTTTGTTGTAAAAAATTGAAATCCGAATAAAAAAGATTCCAGGAAAAAAACTTTAAAATCAAATAATTAAACAAAGTAGAAATAAAATAGAAAAACCACGCTCTTAACTTGTTGAGTGTTCTATCTTCATATTTTCTTGACATCCGGACGTTGTTGGTCGCCCACTGCGTTCATCATCCAACTTGATCATCATCCTCCTGCCTGGAATCGTTGTACCCACTTAAAGACAGCCGTTCTTCCCATAGCGGCGTCACCAAAGACGCGGTGTAAACTGTGCACAATATCTGCAGTGGGGGTGTTTTCCTTCCAAAGGAAATAGATGATTGCTTGTTGAGATTTCACTGCCTCTTTCATACTAACTACAAGAGAGAAAAATGACAAATTAATACATTCGTATTTCATACACATGCCGACGGGCAGCCAATGAGAGTTCACCTCAATTACAATTGGTTGGTTTCCCCCTCATGTCATCGTACACACACCGCGCGTTACAGTCACGCACACACGTGACCACGCCATATTCTCTCAGTCCGTTAACTTTAGGGACACCTCTAGTACTTACATGCATAAACAGTAAACTTTATATTATTGTGCTTGACGATATGACAATGACGTTTATACCATTGAAATTAATTGAATAATTATTTTGATATTTAAGGAGTTGATAATCCTTAGAATAAAAAACAATCTGACCTATTGCGACCCAAAATTAGTGAATATTCAAAGACTCAAAAATTGGTACAAAACATCATACGTGAAATGTGTTTCTTGTTTTACTTTTCCAAAATGAGCGGTTTTTATTTTGTTTTATTCCCCTAATAATTTTCAACCTAGCACATCAAACAATTTGCAGAATGACGAGGAAAATCCACTAAATAAATATGATTCTTTAGTTAGGGTACGCAAATGAATGTGTTGGAAATGGTTGTTCCTGTCAGACTCGTGTAAGTCAGGCAAGTGGTTATTTTTATAAATTATAATTTATCCTTAGTTTAATCAGTACATGTCTCTCGAAGTAATAATAATAATTATTATATTTATAAATTCACAACTAACGCCGATTATTTCAATCTCCTTCCGTCATCGAAATGGGAGCGTACTTCCGCAACCTTCCTCGCTCAGTCTCAATTACCAGACGAGATTAAAACTGATCGTCGGTTCTTCAGATTGTGTGTTGATCTCTGTTCGAAAATGGGAAAACCAATTTAATTATTTATATAATAAAAGATTAATTTATTGAATTTTCATAAAATTTATACATTTATCTTGCATATATACCAATCTAATTATATTTTCAACATTAATTAAAACAAAAATAAAATCCTTTTAAACGTAAAAATAATCCTATTTATGATTGAATCTCTTTTAAGAAAGGAAATAAGTTTCAGAGGAAAATCAAAAATATAATTTGTCGGTCAATTTATAATTATTTTTTTTAATGTAAAGTAGTATTAAAACAAAAAATTCATTTTTCTGTAACGATTTTATAAAAATTTCTTATTTTGTTTATTCTTTGGATATAATTTAATTTTATCTCACATATTTTCGTCATTGGAATTTTTTCAACATTAACAAAAAGGATAAATTATTTTTGTTCAAAAATTATATTTGAAATTTAAAAAAAATAAAATTTTATCTTTTAAAAATAAAAAAATGACTAAATTGATTATTAATAATTAGTATAAATTTTAATAATTAATATTAATAATTAATTTATATAAAAATCAATGAAATTAATTAATGTTAATTACGTAAAAAACATTAAGTGATATTGGTGTATTAAGAATTGGTAATAGAAAATATATAAAAAGTAGAAAAGTTATTTTATATTTGTTTTTAATTTGAAATTTGTTAGTAATTTCAAATGCTATGAAAATTTTTGAAAGAAGGTTATATTAAATATGTACAAATTAAAATTTTTATATAATTAAATATGTAACGTTTGAAAGAATAAAATTACTAAAATTAAGAAGATCAATTAAATTGCTAATAAAATTTTTTGAGAGTTTTAATATAATATAAAAGTAAAATGTATGGGGAACGATTTTTAAAAAAAATAATAAAATTAAATGAAACGATTAAATATTTTAAAGTGTTATCGTGATTTAAAATTGATTTATAAAAGTAATGAAAAAAACAAATATGAATATTTATAAGTATTTTTAGTTATGTCGGTTTAAGATTTATAAAACAAATTGTTTCTCAAAAAAATAATAAGTTTGTTTAAATATTAGATTTAAACATTTTTGTTGGTGTTGTATAATAAAAGTTTTGATATCGGAAATATTTCATAATAATAATTCCGATGTCTCTGGAACCTCTAATAAAATTAAATACAATTTACTTTTGAATATTATTCCTAAAAACAACAAAAAAGTGACATTTCAATCTAAAATTGCAAGTCGTGGAGGCATTACAAAAGATTTAAAGCATTTAAAAAGATTCCTAAAGGTACAAAGTCTGTTTGTGTACATATTGTCACTTAAGCGCCTCCTAAGAACATTTAAAAGAATATATTTTAATATTTAAGAATATTTGAAATCACAAATCAGGGTTTAAATATTTTTAGAGAGCGCTTAAGGGACAATATGTGCAAAAACAAACAAACAACTAGAAAACAACATTAAGGTAATATTAGACAAATGATGGACATATACACGGGTTAAGGTTACAGATGCAAATTAATATGATTGGATGAATCAATTCTAATAAAATTGCTGAACATACTAAAAAAAGAGTAGAAATATTTCGAATTTGATCCATATTAAAAAATGTCAAGGTAATTATTAGGTCATGTCAAATGTAATGTCGTTTTTTTATTGAAAATTAATTTTAAACAGAAAACATCAACTTTATCTTATATCTCTTTATATCTTTACCAATATCTCTCAGTGTCTCTGAAGTACTTCAAACTTGATATGATAAAAACACACACACACACATATTATGCTTGTCAGGGTTGTAAGAAATATTTGGTGTGTTGATGTTTTGGTATACTGTTTGCATGTTTAAATTTTGTGTGTTGATTTTTGGATTGTGCCTCTCCTAATCAGATGAATGATTAATATTTTAATTCTTATAATCTGAAACTAATTTATTTAAATTTAGATTTAATATTCAAATTTTTAATTTTTATTATTGTAACTTTGAAATAATTTTATTGATTTTATTTTTGTGAAATTTTAAATAATTAAAATCCAATGAATGTTTAAAAATGATTATTTTTATTTTAACCAAAAAATTTAAATTAAATAATTTTAATAAAATAATTTTCTTCAAGTTAGTTCAGATTGTAAGGATGAGTATTAGACATTGAGTGATGGATTTAACCCTACAATGCGCCGTGATTCATATTTGAATCAACCATATTTTACCTCAATATCTTTTAATCACGTGATATTCTTTGAGTGTTTACATACTGTGAACCAAAAACATTGTCTATGGAATGATAACTGTCCATAAAGTCATAGATACAATATATTTTGTCAACAAAAATGACAGTTCAGTTTGTAATACTGGCCGCGTGTTTTTTATGATAATTAAAAAAATTGCGCATTGTAGGGTTAAGTGCGAGCGAAACTATTAATTGTCATAGTGATGATCAAAATTGTCAATGTAACAAATGTTGTATCATAAGTGTGAGTTCTCTTAACAAGTGTTATGTATTTTTAGCGCATCTTCTCATATGAAAAAATGGGGTATTATATTCATCATGTCCGTATAAGTATGTATGTGTTTATCACAGCAATTTAAGAGTACATGCTGTGTCAAAGACCCCATAAACTATATATTTTCGGATAGGTCTTGTCAACAGCAATCCGCACAGCTTTAGTAACCCAAGGTCGTTCAAGGTCAGTCAAGGTAAAATGTCTAAAAATGGTCTAAATTTCGCAGTTTTACTCTCATAGGCATGTAGAAAATGCACTGTACGTCATTCATCGCAGTGAGTACTGATCTATATTTTTTATCATGTTGTTCATTCTTAGAAACATTAACTGAGTTTGATCTCCTGATCCAAATTTATCACGAATTTATCCATGTGACGAATGTTGTCCATTTTCAATAACTAAGTATATCTTGTATAATTTTCATTTTTACAGTTTTTAAAAATTTCTTTGTAACTTTCTTTATACCTATCTTAAGATTTGCCTACATCGTATTGATTTGAAACCAAACTTCAATAGCATAATTTTATGAACAGACTTTCTGTCAAAATTTATTAAATTAACCACCGATGACAATGATACATCATTATCGTTTTGAAGCAGTTCCTTTTGAAACATATTATTGTTATTTTTAGCACTCCCTTGATATGAATGCATTGAATGGACGAAACCTTTTGATAGTTCAAGTAATAATGTTCGAACATTCTCTCCTTCCAAAGTATTCCTTGAATTATCGTAATGATGAAGCGATGACTCTGGCTTCACGGATGACAATGGAAATATATTTCAGTTTAAATTCTCTTTTATCAAAATTTAACTAATATAAGAGGAATGAAACGAAATGTATCTATAGTAATTCTATCAAACCAACAAAAATAATTAATTAATTCACATAATGCACGTAATTCTTAGACATTTCGTCTCCTAAATCTAAGAATGTCATTAATAGGCTCATTAATCTGTTGTCCGAACGCGGATATTATAATAAATAGGGTAAAAGTAAATCGTGATAACTGGGAAAAATTATTTTTATACAACCAAGATAAATTTAAAGTAAATCTTTCCGCTAAGAAATCAAAATAGGGCTCTTTCAAATAAAAAAAATAATATTAATAAGAAACACTGTGAGATATTACCAAAATAAGTAAAATCTAATTTGTGTTATATAACTCTTACCGGACCGAGAACATCGCCAACTTTTGATCCTCCGTTTGTATATATATAATGTAAGTGTGGATGTATTTTAATTTTCTGAAATATAATTTAGAACTTCTGTGATCTTCTTTGGATTATGAGGTCAATTTTTGTTACTGTTAGATTAAATGACACTTTATTTTAGTGCAATTTTTAGGGATAAATGGTCATCTTATCCACCAAAATATACTGTATATTAAGCTATAAGAACAATGCATACTTACGAGAGTTTTGTTTATGATTGTCATGAGTGCGATTCAGGTTGTAATATTAATAAATAATTCGGAAAGCATATTAATGTTCTCCATAACATGTTTCATTTTAATTTTAAAATTTCTTTTGCATAATTATTGCAAATAAATTACCATTTAAAAATGGGAATACAAAATGAGAAAAAATATGACAAACAATTAGTGAATCGATAAAAAATAATTCAAATTCAATATAAACACTCACACGAAAGAAGAAAGAAAGAAACGATTGTATAAGCCCCAAATTTAACGAGATTATCAAATTTTGAAGAACTTGTTAATTAAAAGTAAAACTATTTGTCAATAAATATTTTCATAGTTTTTTTTATAAAAAAATGTTTTAGTGGAAAAATATTTTTCAACAAAAATACCTGCAAAAAGTAAAGTAAGAAATGATTTAAATTCACAATTTTCTATATAAACTTAGAAATGTAAATAGAGGGATATTTACAATTTGTAAAAATTTATTTGGCATTTTGTAACTTATAAAGAACTTTATCCAGCACTTAAGGAGAACCTTGAGTCTGATGTTTTTTGGAAAGGTTATCATATCTGGCTTCAACTGAGTCAATACATAACGAACATCTCCTCTGTTGATAATATCCAAACGATATCTTTTTCTGTTCAACAGATTCATTACAGTGCTAAAACTAGCCTCCAATAGATACGCTGAGGGAAATGCAATTAATAACAAATGCATATCCTAAAATACCATAATTTAGGATACAGAGTTTTCACTCTTGATTGTTGCCATAAATTCATCAGTCCTCCATTGCTGAAATTTATTTGACACCTTTCATCATTCTGTAATTCTAGTAACTCCTCCTGTAGTTCAATTTCAACATTAAAAAATTTTATCTGAAAAGGATCAGTAATCCATGATTCAATTTTCATTGCAATAATCTCATGAAAGCGAGTTTCTATATCTTTCTTTATTTCCAACAAATGATTACCATAGCGTTCAACATATTTCGTTCATTAAAGAAACAAGCTCAGGAAAAATGTAGAATTTCTTTCTAAAAATGTTCTGACGGAATAAATCAAGCTTCTTGGTGAATGTAACAATGATTCGTTTGCAATCACTAAGTGTTATCATCTTGCCTTGAAGTTGCAAGTTTATTTCATTAAACTTTTAATATAGTCCAGCCAGGTAAGACACATCATTCTTGATTCTCCTTAACTCATTGCAAAAGTCAGAATTATTCTCTTCTTCAAAGAATTCCAGAATACTGTCAAACAATTCAATAAAGCGATATTGACAATTTCCTTTAGAAAGAAAACATACATCAATATGCAGCAAATGCTTATTTTGTCTTTCATCATTTTCCTCACAAAATTGATGAAAACTTCTATCACTCTTGGTATGACTTTTGATTTTGTTGACAGCTTTAATGACTATGTTTAAGTAATCATCCAAATGTGGACTAAGATTTTGTCTATGAATCACACAATGAATCGTAAAAATGTCTGGAACTTCCCTTTTTAAATAGGTTATAAAACCGCAATATCGACAAGTCATAGATGATGTACCATCTGTTGCACAAGCAATTATGTTCATTAAGGGAATATCATTTTTAATGAAAAATGTTTTTACCAGATGAAATACAGTTTCCCCTTTAGTATCGCAGGTTAGTGTTTCAGTAAACAACAGCTCTTCTTTTAAGCTATAATCTTCATCAAAATATCTCACATAGACAAGTACTAAAGCAGAGTTGTCTGGTAAAGTTGACTCATCAATGTGTTGAGAAAGTTTTTTGGTTGGAGTTTTTCAAGAAGCTGTAGCTTAACATCATCAGACATTTCATCAATACGCCTTTGAACAGTACCATTAGCAATAATTTCTGCAATACAATATGAAGCACTCAAACCATAATCAATTTTCCAACTTGTTCTTTTAAACATTGAAGTAATTGCTGATTGTTTTTTGAAATTTCTCAAAGATTCTTAAAATATTCAATTGACTTATCCTTCTTATCAGAATATATAGTCTGCAAATGTTATTTTAGATGACTAGGCTTCATAAATTCATTGGAAAATAATTTTTGACACAGAAGAGACATTATTTAACGTTAGTCAATTGATGATTCAATAAAACCAAATTCAAATAGCTGACTGAATATTATTTTGACTGGCTACAGAAAATTTTCCACGGTTATTTTTTAAAGATACTTGTCTGACTGATCCACATTATATGATATAGGAAATAAATCATTAATCATTAAATCCAAACTTTTCCTACCATCGCCCCCCCTCCAGCGCACCTGGCACTCATAGAGCCCCTGAAAATTAGAAAACGCCCCCTAGGGGTGATATCGCCCACGTTGAGAACCACTATGTTCGGTGATGGTTCAGATAAATTTTTTGAACTTTAAATTTTGTTTAGTTAGTAAATTTAAAAAATGAGTAAATTTGTAAAAATTCACATGTGTAAACAAATATATAGATTTAATGCAATTTATTTTTAAACAAAATAAGGAAAACACGCCATTTTAATAAATTTTTATTATACAACAAAACATGTTTCGCCATTACGCCATCATCAGTTGTGAAAGAATTTCAGATTAGAAGTCATTTATATGGCACATTGACTATAACGCAATTAATCGGTTTTTTTTAAATAAATATTTAACAAAAAAATTAATATAAGGGATAATTAACTTTGGACATTTAAGCATGGTTTTAAATGATTTATTAACAATGCCTCAATGACTATACTCTTTTTCTTCGACTGTAAATTCAGTTTCACAATTAAATTTATTTCTTTTTCTGCATTGTTAATGTGATCGAGAAGCGAGCTTTAACTACTCAATTGGGTGTGTTCAGCTGATCTGGAGCGGTGATAACGATTTGTTTCTCCAATTTATAAGGATTCACACTTGTGACATTTAAATTGATATTTCAGATCAGATTGGACACCCGATAGAGTTTTTGATTTATTTGAGAAATATCTCGATAGTTTATTAGTTATGAAGATCATCCGCTAATGTAACCTGAAAGGATCTTTTTCATTAAACTTTTTTTCAAATCACATGCATCTTCTGAAAATGGTAATTTTACATTTACTGTTTTTATTACATTACTGCCATAATTATTTACAATGTTTTCATTTTTATTGTTTGATTTTTCATGAATTGAATTGATTGTATTTTTATCAAATTATTTAAATAATTTTTATTGTAATCATTATTTTCTAACCTACATTTAAGATCAACAATACCTTTTTCCATAGCCCTATAAGTAGATGATAAATTCAAAAATCTGTGAATTAATCCTTTCGCCCTGTTTTTATTGTACTTTGGATCACATAAACTCAAAGGATTATTGTTTAACCCCGTATCCATATTCTTGAAATACTTCAGTTCCATAGCCATTCAATTTTTTTCATTTATTATATCTAAAAAGGAAATCTTGCCTGCTCATTCAATTTCATAAATAAATCTAATGTTTGGATGAAGTTCATTCATAAATTGTAAGAAATGATCTATCTGGCTTTTATTTTCATAAATCAAGAAGATATCATCAATATATCTAGTGTAAAATAAAAGCATATTTCCTTCAAAACACTTAAATCTTTTTCTCTGATATTGAAGCCATTAAAGATGCTAATGGAGACCGCATTGCCACTCCATCAACTTGCATTCATTATTAAAAAGAACATTTTAGTGCTAAATTCTTAAAGTGCTTTCATTGCTTTACTACTCATTGAAAACATTTTATTTTCACTAATTCATCTCATAATTTAGTGCATAAATAAATCATTTTATTTAGAAATACGTTATTCAATAAGCTAATTATGTCAAATGAAACCATTTCATCATCATTAGTTTTGATTTTATAATTTAAGACATTATTTACAAATTCAAAACTGTCTTTTTATTCTAATGGGTTATTAATTAATGGTTTTAATAATCTTTCCAAAGTTTTAGCAACATGATATTGTGCTGTATTTATCATTGAAAGAACTGGACGCCTTGAGATTCCCTATTTATAAATTTTAGGATCCATATAATTTTGCTGGTTGAGCCCATTGGCTGAAAAACTCTTTTTTATATGTTGAATTTAAATCCTTTCTCGTAATTAATGAGTTTACTAAATCATTTAATTGCTTTTCGTTTTTCAAAGGGGTTGGAATGCTGTTTTTATTCAATTTAATTTTGGAAAATTCGTCAGTTTTTATCAACTGAAACATTTTATCAATGTATTCAGATTTATTTTGAAGTATACTCATTTACTTTTGTCCAATTTCGAAAAATATTATTGTTTTTCTTTAACGAATATTTTTACTGTTCTTCACTCATTGCATTTCATTTTACTATTTTCATTTTAATATTAAATAATTTGTCAGTAATTTATTATGTTTTTCAATTGAAAAAAATGTAACCTCATGAATTATGCAATATAAAATAACAATAGATTTGTATAGCCAATATATTTTAGAAAGTCCTTCGATTACATTAGTCTCTCCCAAGGGAAAGAATCATGAAATTCTCCTGTAGAAAGATAATAAAATTTGGCTCTGATTTTGATTTGAACAGTTTAAAGGAATAATAAATTTTTATTAATCAATATTACTTAGAATTAGTTCAATATAATTAATAATATACCTAAAATATAATTAATAATTAAAATATTTATTGA
>MQRK01138205.1:0-13607 GCA_001938485.1 Girardia tigrina | reverse complement strand
TGACTGAACCAATATGAACTCCCAAAGCACTTTCTAAAGCCGAAAACCTACCAACAAAGGTTATGATATCAGTATGGTGGTTGACGGTAAGTATCCTTAACTACAACTTCTTGGAAATGGATCATACTATTACAACAGAGTCCTACTGTCTAGAAATTGATGATATATTTCAAAAATTTTGTCAACAGTAGCCGACTTTGGTTAATAGAAGGAGCCCAATCCATTTGCATAACAAAGCCAGATCACATGTTTTAGCAGTCCCTCAGTGGTCCCAAAAAAACTGTAGTGAAGATCGTAGTGATGGGCCCATTTGTTATAGATTTCATCATTTTAGTAGCAATTCGAAGGCATCATGATCAATGTTTTCTTTGTAAAATTAACAGATGTATTTTCAATAACGAAAAAGTTCGTTATCTCAAAAATTTTATTCTTGAAAAAACAATCAAATATTTCTTTCAGTTCAAACTATTCAAGAATAGATCACAGATCTAATTCATCAAACTAAACAAAATTTCAAAATCAGCCAATTCGTTTTAGCAGTCGCCCTAAGTATTATAGAGCGTGTCGTGTGCAGCATTGTTAATTAAGTCACGTGGCCCAAAATTCAATGTTCAATCGGAAGTATCAACCAGCTTATTTAGAATTTCCGATTAACCTAATTATTTTTGCATTTATTTACAGATGAATTAAATGTTTAATCTGAAAAGGACTGCTAATCCGTCGAAATATATTCACGGTAAATATGTCTTTAGATGGATGAATTTTGTTTTTATTAAAATATTTTCATCCGAATTGAAGCTTATTAATACAAATAATTGATTATATAAATATAAAATATTCTAGATCTAAAATCAATTAAATAATATTGAATATCTTCATGAAAAATGTTAGTTATTAAATTAATTATGTGTAATTAACAATAATTGCACTACTCACATTTTCAGTATAATTGTCATTAATATTAATGGAAATTTTCAAAAAGATATTCATAATCCTAAAGAAATTCATCTTTATCAGATTTAATACTGAACATGTGATTAGATTCGTCTTCATTACGAACTGAAAATTTTGTGTCAAGTTATGTGGAGCTACACAGTGAAAGCGTTATGAATGATATCTGAATGAATACCATGAGTTACTTTCAAACAGAAAAAGTTATCTTTAATCGATTGGCTCAGTTACTAAATGATATCATTCTATCTCATGATTAACAACTATTTGCATCTGTTATATGATTAGCACATATTAGTAGATGCCAAATAAAAGATGTAAGATCTTTGATTGTCCTATCTGAACATTGACTAAATTCCTTATTAACAGTGCTTCACTAAACACTCATAATTCATTCAAACAGAATTCTGAAATCCTTAATTTGTCTTTTGCATGTTTTCTATTCTCATTAATATTTCTCTATTTTGATAAATTAATTTCTTTCTTAAAATTAGTAAGGAAATAATAAAACTAAAGCGGGACCATCAGTCTCGATACGGAATATCGTTAATGAATTTCAGGGCTAGATAATTTATCCTATGATTAATTATAAAATGTCAGTACAGGAGTTGTTAAAATTTCCTAGTAAAATGATAGAAATCAGATTCATAGATAAACTTGATTGTCATCAATAATAAATTGATTTAATGATAATAAGAAGAGCTAACAAAACTAGATTTAAATTTCTGAAAATCAATTAAAATCACGTTAGTAGCTTTTAATCAAGTTCAATAGTTGAATCCGAAAATACGTCCACTATTTGCCTAAAGACATACAGTCAGCGACTAATCTCTGGCATAAGGCAGCGTTACCAGAAACAGTCTCAGAATGAGACCGGCGACTGTCAGTTTTCATCGATAGCTCTATGAAAATCCTATGTAATGATTGTCCCAATTTTTATTTTGATATTTAGTTATAAGAAATAATATTGAATTTTATTTTGATAAACTGCTACTAATGCTAATTAGACTCATTTTATTTATTGTTAAATAAAATTGATTAGTTATTATTATTATTATTCGAAAATTAAAATCTATATACAAATTTGTATATACAAGGTATAAAAAGAATACGACACGTTTTGAGAAAAAGATCTAATCATCAGGGCAATCCACACCATGTATTAAATTATTATTATTAGTTATATCAATATTTGTATACAGAAATAGTACAATTAATAATTTTTATTTTACATAAATTTATTGTTTGTCAATGTAGAGAAACGTGATAAAGAAATTTAAAGGAGCTATAAAATAAATAATTTAATAAATCAGCGTATTATACACTTGTCGAATGTGTACTTATTACGCACAAAATAGTAATATAATAATAAATAAAATGAAAGGGATATTAAAGTAGCAAATCACATGGATATTCTAGTGTGTATAGATAAAATATACCTTTTTCACTTAAGATGTCATCATGAAATATTATATGTTCGAACTATATTTCGAATTTTCATATGTTTGAAAGATTTTATGTAAATTATATTTGTTGTATTTGATTATTTGTAACATAGCATTTAAATTTTATGTCTAAATCTGTGTCTGTATTTTTGGTTCATCCCACATCACCAGTTCTGCTAACCACAAATGGCCCACAAGGCATTTATATTCGTTGTATACCTCAACAAAAATATTAAAGAGAAATATATTACCTCGAAATCATTTAAAGTTCAAGAATAAGTTGAGAGTTTTTCGCCCCCAATACTTTAATCATTTATTTTACCAAGTTCAACTATGGAAACATAAACATTATCTATCCTGAGGGAAACTTCAGAAGAAACCAGCTACTAGATGGTTTGATTAGTCTTTCACTTTTATCTCATGTCCGACGATCGATTTGCAAATCAGAACGACAGCGGTCTTCCAATAGAGTTTCCTCTGACTTCGACTTGTACAAGCATTGTTCACCATCTTTCGGATCTTTTTTTGATCGTTCAAACTTCATCCAGATGTGAACAACTTCAGACGGGTTAATGTTGCACTTGTCAAAGAAAATCAAACAAGTTCACATCAAAGCTCACCGAAATGAACGTGAACATTAATTTCACCGTGGAGTTTCATACAGCTCTTTGCCTTGCGATCATAAAAAACTCTTTGTTCGTGTTTCAAAACATGACAGTTATTAACTGACATATACATTGCAGAATTTGGATTTACCTTTTGAAAATCTACGAAATCAACAATTTAACCTCGATCTCGGAAAGAGCTCGAATCCGTACCATCAACATTGATGATCCATCAAAATTTTTATAATTGAAAAAATAGTTTACTTCAGAAAAATTATTAATTTTTTAAACTAGTAAAGATTCGTTTAATTATGTTATTAAGTTTCTCAAATGTAAACTATTTCCATGATTATCATAAGAACTGTTAGGAGCTTAAGAAACGGGAGAAAAATGTTTGAAAAATAAAAAAATTGATAAATTTGTATTTTATAAAATAATTTTTATATTAATAGAGGATTTTTATTCTCTCCATAGTGATGCGCATATCACTATCAAGAAATATTAATAATAAATAAAAATTTCAATGTAAAGCGAAGAGCTTCTATTGCATATATTATGTACTACAAGCATATTGAGAGTAAAATTTATTATGTGATTTGAATTTTGCAAAACAATCTTTTGGAGTAAATTAAAACTTTTTTGTAATAAAATAATTTTTTTCAGTTTGCAAGCTTAATATTCATAAAAGATGTGAAAAAAATGTTGCTAAACATTGTGGAGTTAAAACTAAAATGTTGGTCGAAGGTATGCAAGCTTGTGGTTTAAGTCCTGCTGATCTGGAACCACGAAGAACCCAGCCTAATATTACCGAAACTCCTTACACTCCTACATTTTCTAAACACGATGGTGGCCTTATGTCATGTAATTCTTCTGTAAGTTATTTATAAGTTTTATATACAGTAAAAGTAAAACAGATATTCATTTAATTTTAAATAGATATATTAAATAAATTAAACCTTACTCTTCTATATTTAATTTTTTATAGCATAGAAATTTTTTTATTTTACCAATACGAAACATAAACATAAGAACAATTTCCAACTAGTAAATCAAAAAATTAAATTTTTTATATCCACTCTTTGTGCAGACAGAACTCTATTTTACCAACAAAGTTTTTAAAATTTAAAAAATTTAACATTCAAAAACTTTTAATTTATTAAAAAAGATTTATTTAAGTGTAATATTATCGGTTACAATTGTATCAAAATCGATGTTCGTAACGGAGTTTGGTTATTTAATTTTGATAATATTACAAATTTCACATAAAATAAGACTTTATTTGTCAGCAATTCAGGACAAATAGAAGTGCAATTGCACAATAATCAGTGATGGATTGATTGGGATGCATACCTGCACATGCATACACAGATCGGCATATGCACTCATTATTGACACACAACATACGCACACACACGAGATGGAGACTCAACCTGCCAATGGAGAAATGTGATCCGTATTATTTGACGCTTGATGGTTTAATGCTATCATTCAACTATCGGACAACTATCATTCGTGGGCCGAGAGATGTGACAGTGAGTATTTTGACGGGGGTAGACCTTGTTCATCAGTGCAATTAGCTATTCAAAAGGTATATATGCACTTCAAAAACACAGTTTATTGAGAACTACCGCAACATTAACAAACAATGCAAAATTTTAATTTATAGACATAAAAAAATAATGTAAACTACTTATAATTTATTAGTTGAACGTTTTCAATTAATAGTGTTCAGGAACTCCGAATTTTCCGTTTTTACCTTATTTTTGGATCTTAAAACGTTTTTTTCGAACAAATTTTCACATCATTTATTGTCATCGAGAATGAGGAAGTGTGAAAGTTTGTAGAAAATTGATTGAATAAAAGACCTTCAAAAATAGGTTTCTAAATTCCATGGATGCATATGTATATATATATATATATATATATATATATTGGATACAACTTTGTGTAATAGGGAAAAAAATGTCTATTTATCTTGACGCATGATGAACGTACTAGCATTTATAACTGTTCAAGATGAAGATCGTACCAACAATCATGTTGAAGTGTGGTATAGACATTTTGGCTCAATCATAAGATCTCTTTCTAATATTTATTCTGTATTAGATGCAATATTTATTGAGCAACACTTATTTGATGCACGAATAGCTCTTCTAAGAAGTGATGCTCCTGCTATGCCTAAGAACCTAAAAGGTACACTATCTTCCAAGAGAAAACTTTCACATGGATTTGGGAAAAAATTATCTTTGAGTAGATTTGATTATCGATGGTCTTTCTATGAATTTGTCTTTCAATAAATTACTTTCTTGATGAAGCATGAAATCGAAAAATATGGTTAGAACAAATAAAAACATTGAGAGAGTTTATGGATTCTACCAATAAAGTTTAAAGACATCAGAAAGACATGCAGCACAAGTTCTTAATATCAGTAAAACATCCATCCATCAAATATTGAAAATCGATATTCGTCTATTTCCATAAAAATTCAAATAAACGAGCCCATAAACCCGATCGTTAACTCGAAACGATTGGAATTCTCAAAAAAATGTTGACAATGAGTAAAAGTGGTGAAATTGATTTCAAGCTAATTTGGTTCATCGATGAAGCTCATTTTCATCTTCATGGTTAAGTGAAAAAATTGAATTGGTGATTTTGGGATAGCGAGAATCTATATTGTTCCATCATTGTGCTACTATATCCAGTTTGACTTACAGTTTTGTACGCTATTAGAGCAGAAATCATCTTTGGACCAGTTTTCATCACACAAAATGTTACTGGTTAATGTTATTTCCGAATTCTCAACGATGAAGTCATTTCTTATCTTAGTAGCCTTGACATACTTCATAACAAAAATGGTTTAATGTCTCATATGACCAAATTTATTTTGATTTATTGGCGGAACATTTCAATAATTGCATCATTTGTCTCGATTCGGAAATATATAACAGAAATGGAATTGAATGGTCAAATATTCACTGAGTTTTAACTGCATCACTGGACGAACTTAAAGTTGGTATAGAACGTGAAATGAAGGATGTATCACCAAACATATTAGCAAAAGTAATGGGGAACTTTGATATGAGACCGCAACATATTATACTGACATCTGGTTCACAATTTTAAAACATTATACAGTTTGCGCAGTAGAAAACGAAACGATTTTATGAAGCCAAAGTGTATTTAATAAAACACGTGATAAAGGTAAACAAACATTTATAAGCTTGTCGTTCTGAGGTGTTAAAAATGTCTTCCGTCATTGTTACAAGACCTTTGGTTTTATTTATGAAAATATCAATTTGTTTGACTTTATCATGTGTTTCATTAAATGCACTTTGGTTTCATAAATCCTTAGGTTTTCTACTGGGCACCCTATATATTAATAAAATATCGATTTCTAGTGAATATCATTTAATTTCTTATAATAATGTAATTTCCATAATTTTCTATACTTGTTTAACGATTGTTCATTTCAATTTTTATTAAAACGAATTTCTATTTTCAATCAGCATACAAAATCTTTCAAATAACGCCTTAATTGCATTAAAATACTGAGTTACATAATATGTCATTTATTGCATAACTTCGATATGATCCTATTTGTTTTTCACACATGTTATATCAAAATTCTCATTTGACGATCTTATTCTAAAATTGCAAAAAACAATCGCATTGCGTTCCCATTTGACCACCCTATATATACTATATCACCCTGATTAATATATATCTTCTCAAACCCTATTCAAAAATGCCTTATTATATAAAAAGTTTTATATATAATTATAATTTAGGAAATGTAAGTATCAAGGAACACTTTCTATTCCAAGTTATATTTTAAAATTCGTCTTTGAGGACTGATTATATTTGAGTTATAAAAATGAAAAGATTTTATATTAATTTATATTGAAGTTAAAATGACACCCAGCAATAAACTTTTTCTTATATATTGTACTTTGATATTTCTGTTTCAGATGTTTCATAATAATATGGTTGATTTCAATAAAAAGCGATATTTGACAATAATGTTTATCTAAAAGCTTTATGAATCCATTCCTTTTCTATGCTTAATCAAAACTTTCATATTACCTGTACATTTATTACTAAATGTTCTCATTTGAGAATGCTGGATACATATTGGTTTATTTCATATCAAATGACTTGCATTTGAGTTCTGCCAATGCAATTATGGTTTAAAGCTTTTTAGAGAAATGATTCTTTTTTAACTAGAAAAACATCTTGATAAGATTAGAAAATCATTACATTTAAATGTTTGATAAACTATGTATTTATTATTGAAAATTCAGTTTGGATATTAATTGTTATAATTTATAATATTATCTGTTTTATCTATTTATTTCATTAAGTCTTTGTAATTGTTTTTATCACTTTATCAATTTGACTTTTCAACAAAATTGCATTGTATGATTTTAGTTGACTTTTGTTTATTTGAGCTTGTTTAAGTAAAGTTAGATATTGTTCGAGACTTAAATGACTCAAAAATCGGCATAATCTACCTATTTAAACCTATTTATTGAATTCAATAATAGACATAACTTTATACGAACAAGAACTTGTATAAAAACATTGTTTAGCGCATTAGCCTTAGAAAACTCATTTTATCATAACAATTCTTAAAATAGGCTTTCAATCTTCAATAATATCATCCAAAGGTTTCAGGATATAAACACTTCATGGTGCTGAATATATGATTTTTCAGTTCTTGAGCTTATACTCAAATAGTAAACCTAACATTTAAAAAATTCAGATCATTACAAGTGATTCGTCTATCATTTATTCTTATAGAAGATTTTTTTCTGTCTAGTACAATCTATCTTAGAACACAAAATATAAATCTTTCGTTTTCTTTTAATAGATAATGTGTGAAAATTAAAATATTTTATATATATCAAATATTTATTATTTTAATTTTTTATTTATAGTTTTATCATTAATATAATAAAAATCTTTTTAATGTTATTTATGTTAAAAAGACCCAATTGTCAACAATGGAAGCTTGTAGATCATCAAGTCTTGAAGATCCACCTTTAGAGAAATTATCACCCAATACTGTTGTTTCTATCAAACGCAGATCGGTAGAAAGATCACACAGTACACCATCAGGAATTAGAGGAAAGGTATTGTTGGAAAATCAAAATTAATGCCATTAAAATATTCTTAAAATATTACAATGAATAAAGTCTAAATTGATGGATTTAATAATAAACCCTTAATTAGTCTAGCAAAAATAAGTAAAAATGAAATCATGTCTTAAGTATTATATACTTGTATTTTTTGTTTTATATACTTGATTAATAGAATTTTATAAATAGATTAATAACTATGCAAATTTTTTACAGTAAAAGTTGATTTTTGTTGGGCTAATTAAGGATTTATATTTTACAACATGGTAAATATATAAAATAAAATAAAGACAACTATAGTTTTATATTTTCTGTTATAAGATATATCATTCGATCAATAGTTATTTTAAATAATTGTATTAACCATAATAAAAAAAGCTCTTGCAAATAAACAAAATTTGCCAAATATGTACACAATTCTAAATTAAAATTTTGTATTTAAAGTTTTCCATTGTTCAAAAAAAATTCCACTAACTTTTCGTTTGACTTAGAAAAGTTTCTTCTTTTTGAATAATTTAAATGCTATTTAGTAGATTTAAATGCTATTTTTTTAAATAATAAAAAAACGATATTAAAAACTTTAAGGAAACATTATTAATTTATATTTTTAAAATTTATACATCAAACTGTACACTCGTGTGTCCTTTTGCTCGACCAGCCCAGCCAGTGGCATATCAAGGACACTCGGATCATCAATCTGCTATTACCACCAAATATTACCACTTCCAAGAAAATAAAGCAGGTTACAAATATTTCGACTCCAAAAAGTTCCAGGCGTCAGTCTGCATTAATCACGCCAAATTCTCAGAACACGCGCGAAAGTGCACACAACCTTGCAACTAGTAGTCAGGAAATATAGACCCTTGTTTAAACTGCTAAGCTTAACCAAGCCCTCGACAATTTGGGACACAGGCAATTCTCCCATCAACAGCCGATCACTATCTCCAACATCAATACAATACCCCTGTGCATACTTCTTGGAAGCTGCAACCTTCAGCCCAATTCACCAGAAACAAAGTAACTTCCTCGTGGATTCCGATTAAGCAGTTTCGCTCCTGCCGCTCTTATTCAAGCAAAAACGCACCTTACACGACGTCGATGTTATGCAGATAGCTAATGGTTCATCAATCCGCACAGCAGGCTTTATACTACTTTATTGAAACCTCCCATTTTCCAAATAATCATTTACTTCTATATTAGCAACATTACAATTTGTGTGAAAACATTTATTAACAACACAAACAGACTCATTTTTAGTGGCACAATCTGCGAAAGACATCGTTCTTGATTATTATGTTTTTTGTATAGATATTCAAATCTTTGATTAAAGAATGAGATTGTAATAATATTAACTTTTAATTTCTCAAAATATTATTAGATGAAAATGCATGAATTAAATTTTAAAATAAACATTAGTTTTTAAATTATATTATATTTAATAAGTTAAAATCGTTTATTAAAAATAATTATAAAATTTATAATTATAAAACTTTTTAAATAATTAGGATTTAAACAATAATCTCATTAAATTAATCTCATTAATCAGTAGCATATCAATCCCATCTGAATAGGAAAGTCACCATCTTAACATCATACAAACATCAAACTCATAACATTAAGAATTTTCCCTTACAACCTGTACGTTCATAATATCTGATGTCAATTTCCCAATCTTAGGTGGATCTTGATCGATTGCCCAAGCAAGCAATTACAAGTGTACACGGGGCCCATTCCTCGAGAAAATTCATTGCACAAGGTACAGAATCGATATTACAGATAGCTACAATCTAACCTCAACTAAATGCATGCATTTCGCCGACGAGTTCTACTCCCAGCCCATCAAACCCAAATCGCCCACCTCTAACGACAAGCATTCCGCAGAAAACCTTGCCAACCATATGTTCTCCGTTGTAAGAGAAGAGTATGGACTCCAAAGAGAAAATATTTGCGCCGTTGTCCTCGATAATGCACGAAATGTTACAAAAATGAACGAGATGCTCCTAGAAGAAATGGCTTGTGAAACATGGTTGAGTGTCCCATGTACCGCTCATATCCTACAACTTGTTGTTCAGATAGGTCTTACCGTCCCTGAAATCCAAAATCTCATTTCTTCATGCCTAAAATTGGTGGGGTATTTCAAGCATAGTTCCAGTGCAACATCCGCATTGAAAAAGGAGCAATTGGATCCGGGCATACCTCAGCATAACTTGCAGCAAGACGTTATCACACGATGGAATAGTGTTGTCTGTTATAATCTTAAATAAAAGATTAATAAGATGGATTATAAATATTTATTAACAAAAAAACAATGTTTAAATAGTAATATTTAAACAACATATAAATTCATATTTTTTAATAATTTCTATTTTTTTATTCATTTTTTAATAATTATCATAAATGATAATATAACATTATCCTGATATGCGATCGAACTCTAGAACAGTGGTTTGCTATAAGCAAGATTCTAGGGAACAAGAAGACTACATCAAATAGAGCTCAACACAATCATGATCTCACCCATGATCAATGGGAGTTGATGGGAGAACTAGTACAGGTTCTTAAGCCACTGGAAGTGGCAGCAACTCTATTCTGCGCAGAGCATCATGTGCCTCTGTCCATGTGTCTTCTGTTGCGAATGACAATAACACTAACCCCGACAGGATATGAGCTACCTGCTATTAGGCATGTAAAAGAGGAAATGAAGAAGTTCGATGGAACATGAATACAATTGACACTTCCTCTCCTCTTCTCTTATCTGCAGCTTTGGATCCTCGCTTCAAAGGAATGAACTACCTCGATACCGAAAAGGTTAAAGGGATGAAATCTCATATTGCTAGGATGTGCACTGAAGATATAGCAAAGTTGGATCAGAAGGAATCTGAACCCACATCACAAGATGCGGAAGACGGAAATGAATGCATGGGATATTCTACTTGGAGATGAAGAACAACCAATTGACTCGAATAATTCCAGACAACAAGAATACGACAGTTAAAGCTTCGAAGCCTAAAATTCACCATGCGTTTCAGCCTAATTTTAATGTTGCATTAATGACTTCTAATATTAAACCTGGAAATTCAACTTATGTAATAAAAATTAATCTTTTTCATTAGATTTTATGCTTTTGTTTTAAAATGACTTATTTTTTCAGATAAACTCTACTGTGAGGAATATTCTGAATATTTAATGCTTCGTGCTTGAATGTTGTGTGTTGATTTGGAATTGCGTCTCTTCTACCCAGATGGCTGATTAATCTTTATATATTTTTATCTCACATTATGCGATGTAAATTTTATTTTTAATTTTAAATGATTGTAAAATTTTAAATAAGTTTATAAATATTATTTATAATTTCTAAATAAATAAATTAATTTAATATTTTTTTTTAATAATTAAAATTTATTTTATTTTTAACCAATAAAATTTGTTGTAAATATTTTAACGGACTATTTAATCTCCGTTTACTCAAATACTATGAATAAATATTAATATGAATAAAATATGAATAATAATTAAAAGGATACAAATGTATGAAAGCTTTGGCAAATATTGTCCTGGGGACAAACAAATTTTTTTTGATGAATTAGCGTTTCGATGAATTTGTCTTTCGATGAATTAGTTTTTCGATGAAAATGCTTTTGATAAATGTGATTTCTATGAATGTGCCTCATCTCTTTATTAGATACTGGTGCCCGAATTAGTGTGATTTACCAATGTTATTTACGAAAACTAAAATTAAATTGATAGATATTAATTTATATTAAATATTTAATGTTACCCAGTAATCATTTTTGGAATAAATTTAATTTAGGAATACGTTTTATTAAGGACATTGAGATAATTCTCATTTGAATTTTTATTATTATTACATTTAGAGTCATTACAACTCTCAGAAGACATTTTATCGTTTGACATCGTTCTAATTGGTTTTGTTATTTCTGTTAATAATCAGGATTATTCGCACAAATTTTCTAAATCTTTTTAAAATATTTAATTTCTAAAAATATTAATTAAAAATAATAATTTAAATCATTTCTAAATAAAAACACAGAATTATAAAAATGTTATCAAATTATTAAAAATAACTTTAATTTAAATCTTATTAAATTTATTTATATCTAATTATATACTTTTCTTTTCTTAAAAAATATTAAACTTAATTTTAATTGTTAATTTAAAAAAATATAAATTTATGCAATTATTATTTTAATTATGTTCGAATAGTCAATCACTTTAAATTTAAATAAAAAAATTACCACTTTCCATCTGTGTGGGAGAATCATCTTTCTAAGTTCAACATACTCAAATCAACATCAATACATTCACACATTCAAAAAATTTAAAATATTCCTTACGCGTTTGAAACTTTATTGGAAATTAAATTCTTATGAAGATGACAGAATTATTGGGTGTTGAAATTTTTGCTTTAGATCCTGATATTGACAAAAATAATATGGAAGTATTTTTAGACTTGCAAATGCTAAAGAAAAAATGAATTTAAAAGAGGGTTATGATATATTTAGAAGCATTAAGGAATAGAAAAGAATTTTATAGCTGAAGTTGTATATTGGGAAAACTTCATTAGTAAAACATAAAATTAAAACAACAGGTGAACAAATTTTCAAAAACCATGGAAACAATCAGCACACTTGGAGTGTATTATTGAAAAAATCAATCACAAATTTAGTAGAAAATGAAATTATTAAAGAATTTCCGTCCCCGTGGAACACACTCATGGTAAATGTATGGAAAAAAAGAGAACAAAGAAATAAGATTGTGTATGGATTTTCTATTAATAAATTAAGTTACAAAAAGACCAGCATTTCAAATACCAAATGTAGATGAAAGGTTGGACTCAATAAGAGGAATGAAATGGTTCAGCTCTTTTGATTTAGGTTATGGTTACTGTCTAGGAGAACTTTACGACTCTAAATTTGAAAATTGCATTCTCATTGGGGTAATTTTGTTTCGCAAGAATGCAATATTGGACTGTCGCAGCATCACCAACTTTCCAAAGATTGATAAATGATATATTGAGAGATATATTATGGAATGTTGCTTTAGTGTATTTGTACACCATTTTAGTATATTCATATTAAGAAGCAGATCATTTAAAGAGACTGGAGAAGAAACTTTCAAGAATACAAGCCGCTGGATTAAAGATAAATCTAGAAAAATGTAAGTTGTTCAGACAAGACCTTCGTTTTTTCGGTCATGTCATAAATAGATTAAGATAGATTCAAATAAAATTGAATTTTTAATCAAATTCAAACAACCAAAGTGCATGAAAAAGTTAAGAAGCTTTTTAAGGTTATACAACTATATAACTATTATAGGAAATATATACAAGATTACTCAAAAATTGTTAAATCTTTAGAGAATATGTGCGGAAGTTCAAAAAAATATTATACTGGAATGAGTGTCATACATAGTCATTTGAAAAACTAAAGTCAGCATTGTTACAAACG
>MQRK01138192.1:0-16467 GCA_001938485.1 Girardia tigrina | reverse complement strand
AAATTTTATACCTAACCAAAAACGTGGGGCATAGAAATGATCGATTGTTACTAAAAAGCAGTAAAGAGGAAATAGCAGTTACTTATAGCAGTAATTCAGAAATCCGCCCCACGTTTTTGATTAGGTATAAAATTTCGCACATGTCTAGAAAAAAAATTATTTTCCTCTTTTTAGTGCATTGGTAATGCTTGAAAAAACGTGGTTGTTTTTATAAAAAATTTTTTATTAATAATTTTATTTTGCTCTCCGCATCTTATTGTTCATATATTATGTCGAGTCTGATAATTATACAGTGGTAATCTCCACTAAAATAGCTCTTCAGTGGATCATATGTTGAAGTGTCATGAAAATTGTAGGAAATGACATGAAATCAATTTTCGAGATTTAACCAGTAACTTTGATTATAATTATAAAAGGATAATTACTGAAGCTCCGAAGTTTTGGAAACATAGCTTAAATGTGCGAAGTGATTCATCCAATCATCAATAAGTATTTTAACGTGAGACATGAATGATGTAATGGTCTTCTAAGCATAGAAGCAATAGAAGTTGATTAGAATTTAAAATTAATGATACCATAAAGACGAAGCATGTTTTCTTAAATTTAAAATTTAAAATGACATTACTCTCTTTTATTATTAAATCTGCCATTATTTAATCAAAATGTTTAAATTAATACGTTATTTTATTTATTTAAAATAGTCAGTACTAGTTTACAAATTAAGACATTTTTTTCTGCTCTCTTTACACATATGGTTAATTCTACCGACAGAACTACTAAGACTATTATAAAATTTATTTTCATAATCTTAAAGTTCTCTTGATAATAGACAGGACCATCACACTTTATGGAAACTTGTATTAAATTGTTTAACTTTAATAACATTACTAATTAAAAACAATAGAAAAAAGAGTAAAGTCAATGATTTTCTTTTTTTATAAAAATCGATAAAAGTAAAATGTGTAACCGACAATGGCCTTTGCAAGAGACAAGATCTCGGCTTAATTGTGTACTAATTTTATTGAAATAAGTGTTGTTTAACTGCAAAATTTTTATTCTTTAATGAATTAATTGTACAAAAGAAATTATCAGTTTACATTTTTATCAATCCGGGATGCAAGCAGATCATGTAGTTTAGCAAGCAAAGACAACAGAAAATAATATCTGCCCTCCGTTGAAATAGAGTTGAGAAAAAGAATTATGGGAAATAATGCTCAATAACATCTTATTCTCCAATGACCAGATAATTCTCAGAACCTAAGATGATTCATTTACCTAAATTTATAGTGTATTTATATGACATAATTATTCATTGATTACACAATTACAGAATAATAAGCAAAAATAAAATTACATACATCAACTTTAACACACCAAAAATTCTCCGTAAATTATTTAACTTTCGTCATCGTAATTTATCGTCACTTTTTAGATATTTATAAGAATTTATCCAACAGTAATCAAGATTTTTAGAAGATATATCAACATTTTGGATTCGGTAAATCGAAAGCAATTAGATATTAAGTTTTTAGAAACTTTTATTGATAAACACAAATCGAAATAGCACGAATGTTTGTCATCGGAAAATGTCAGAAGAATTCATAGAAAAAGAAGAATGCTGGAAGTTGAAAATAAAAGATTGGATAATTTGACGAAACAATTATTTTTGATAAATACCGCTTTATATATTGTAAGTGATGTTGATTGTTTTTATTTATGTTTTGCTATTTCTGATAATATTAGTAAAATTGCAAGTAATGATAAAATTGTGACAAAATAAAAAGATAAATAATTTTCGAAGAAATATAAAATTGATGAACATTCTTGATGATCTGACGATGAAAGTTATACGGACGAGATAAATTGTTGATATTGGGTTCTTGATCAAAAGAAGTTGTCATTAACACAAAACTTTATTTCTACCACAATTTATGTTTTTTAAACAAGTATTTTCGAGGAACTTTTGCACTTTCTTTTTACACAAACAATTATAAATAAAAATTCATATAAATATAAATATGGTTATTGTATTTTTTACGAATTAAATTTCTATACTTTTTTATAAAAAATTATTAAAAGAATTTATTAAAATTTTTGTCACAAAGATTTTGTTGCGTCTTTTATTAAATTTCAATTTTATTATACATTTAAATTTACCTGTTTCTCATTAAGTTTCCCAATTATATACAATAACATTTTTCATTTCGTTTTCATAATAGTTTTAAAAATTACTTTGGATTTAATAAAATAATATTTTGAAAATATAATTTAAAATGGCAATTTCGTTTAATTTCACAACTTTTAAATTACCCCTTTTTACATAAAAATAAAATTATATTTCCATTAATAATTACGTTTTCCAAAATAAAATTAAAATAACATTTTCATTTAAGTCGATTTAATTGTTTTACAATTATATTTTGATTCCAATTACAATTTCCAAAAAGAAAATTATAAATTGGCAATTATTTTTTTACTTCTTTAAATGTAAATAACTTTTGCGAATTACGCGAACCATGAGAACCATGGAAATAAAAGTTTTCAGAATGAGATTTTCTTTTTACAATCTTTTACATTATTACGATGGTACCGCATTACTTATTATAATTACTTATAATAATTAAATTCTTCTAGTGGACACTATTAATATTATAATTAATTATTGTCACAGTTTTAGTGAAACATTATAACAATATTTTAACTTTTCAGACGAGATTATCCGATGGAACGAGCTGTATGTATTGTGATGGGGAAATGGTTGATGGGAAATGTACAATTTGTGATGACAGTTTATTTAAAACTTTTGAAACTGAAAAAGACGACGCATTTCGGAAATGTAAGCCAACAGACACAATAGACAGAAAGTTTGATGAAAGTTTAATGAATGAGAATGAGAAGAATCGATTGAAAGAAATAAATATCGAAGAGAAAGTATCTGAAGATGATTGTGATCCAAAGAGCTTCCACAAATTATCTGAACAATCTTCCCATTGGATATGCGACAATTGCACATTTATAAACACAGATTTAAACAGTTTGAACTGTGAAATTTGCGAGATAAATAGAATTTCAAATAACGAAATAAATGATTCCGAATATTTAGAGAATGATGAAATATCGTATAATAGGAAGAATAGAGAACTCGAGATTGGAAAGGATAATAATAAGGATGAACAGAATATTCCCGACACTCTCAGAGGCGATGAAGAAAGAGATAAATTTAAAGAGGTTTCATGCGGTTGGAAATGTCATAAATGTTCACATGTAAATAAAGATTTGAATAGTACCAAATGTTTTGTTTGTGGAGAATCGAGGGAAGGTAATACAATTTTAAGAAAGGAAGGTAGTCCTGATGATTCCTGGATTTGTGAAGGATGTAAATATGTGAATAATATCAGCAACAAAATGTGTGAAGCTTGTAAGTCGAACAAGGAAACTCTTGATGAACGAAGAGATCTCGAATTGCCGGAGGAAACATGGATCTGTGGACAGTGTAAAACAAATAATTCCTTTGACAAATATAAATGCAGTAATTGTAAAGAATTGGCTGACTTCTTCAATAAATGGGTTTGTGAGAGGTGTCGATTCTTCAATGATAAAAGAGCGAATAATTGCGGAGCCTGTGAGAACGAAAATCCGGATATCACCAAATGTTCACAATGTAAAGAGAAGATTATTCTCAAAGATGAAATATGTATCGATTGTTGGCAAAAGAATAATTTAAATCAGATCCCTCCAGGAAAAAATGTTTTAAAAAAGGAAGGATGCGAAGTCGGAATTGAAGATTATGGATTTCCAAATGACCAGAATAATCTATCAAAATCTTTATCTATCGATGTAACAAGGGACGAAAATTGTCTAAATTTTATATATTGTAAAGGTAAATTAACAAATAGTGATCATTTTTGGTGTGAGAAATGTAAAGAAAATCAGTGGTTTTGTCCCAATGAAGATTGTGGAACAATTAATTACCTGAATAAATATTGTAAGAAGTGTAATGTCCAAAAGGATTCCGATGTGTCTAATTGCAAAAAGGTCACTGTACTCAAAGATAATAAACCAGCTCAAATGTGGATGTGCGGATTCTGCAGGAAATATTCTATTTGGGCGTATCATAGATGTTCTCACTGTAAGAAAAATAGGCCCCGAAAGATGAATAGAAAAGGTCGTCGCAAAAAGAATAATTTACGTTTCTGAGATAAATGTTAAAAGTTCGATGAAATTAAACCAAAAATAATTATTTTTTCATATTTGTCTATCGATATCGTTGGAGATTTTCTGATTAATAAAAAATATTAATATTATTTTTTTCATTTTTTTTGTTCAATAAATTCATTTTTAGTAATTTTTTATTAATATTTTTAATATTTATTAATTCTGAATTAAATTAGTATAAAACAAAAATTATGACAAAAAAGAAAATTATAAGTTCATTTTAATTTTAATTAACTTTTTTAATTTGTTTTTGTCCGACCTTTGAGATAGGGTTTTAACAATCCATAATCTTCAGATTAATTTAATAAGAATTCTTTGAATCTTAACATACTTGAATTTCTTCTGACCTCTGTCGACATCTTCTGAGTGTTTCTATTAGATCGGTTTCTTATTTGAGTAGGGGATTTTTAAGGGTCTTTACCCTGCTTGAGCAATGGTGCTTCGGGAGCGCAAAACTATTTGATGTAAAATATTTTTCTAATGAAGAAGTTAATTAACTGACTTATTTATCTTTATTATACAATAATAAAGATAAAAAATATCTTTTCTTCTCAAATAGATAAATTTTCCTCTTTATTATATACGTAAATAAAACGTAGATGAATTGATAATTTGTACTGAATGTTTTACAAACACATCAAAATCACCAAACAACCAGCGGGTTGAGACAAAGAATATTGCTAACATATCCCTAAAAGAAAGATAACAACCAGAAGGGAAAATGTGATATAAGTATCTCACTTTTATGTTGTGAATTGAATAAAGATGATGTATGAAAATAAGGTTTTTCAATTATTTTGGAATACTTTACAAGAGTTATTTGTTCAATTATCATGAAGAAGTGTAAAGTGGAAAAGAATTCTGATGTTTCCATTTGCAAAAAGTTTACCGTGCTCAAAGACGATAAACCAGCTCAAATGTGGAGGTGCGGATTGTGTAAGAAATACACTGCTTCAACAATTAATAAAGGTACAAATTGTGAGAATTATCGAGACGGAAAGAACAATAAAAAGTGTCTTTGCGGATGGAACAATGCACCTTTTCGGAAGAAATGTGATAATTGTGATGAAATTATCAAAAAAATCAAAAAAATAAATAATTACTTTTCTTATCATCTTTATTCCTCGAAATCGTTTGACAAAGAAAATTTAGTTTCACAAAATATTTTACTATATATATATATATATATATATATATATTTCAAAGAATTATATGTGAAGAATATTGTTGTAATAAGGGAATTATGAGATGAAAACTATTTTTTAAATTTCATTACAATTCTGAATATTTAAACAGCTTTCATATTAAAATACATTGATATTAACATCATTATTCTACACTCATCATGTTTGACGACTTAAGTTCTGTATCTTTTATGCCTTAGTCAGTCTTGAACTGGTTTGCGTCTCACTCTTGATTCGTCAGTACTTAACGGATGTTCCTCTGGCATCTGATGCATCTCGATGGTTGTTTTTGATACTTTTTAAAACTATCACTGTAGCCTGCTCTCATATATATTTGTGTCGTTCTGTGGTATTTCTGATCTTTTAAAATCCAACGCATTTCTCTCAATTATTCTTCTATCACTAATCCTTTTTAATCTTTACACATACTTCTCCAGTTTAACGAGATCTTCATATGGTCCTTCGTTACTCGGTACCTCGATTCCTTTAAATCGCGGTAGTATCCTTGCCAGCACTAAATGACGAATCGCCAGACTGTCCCAAAAATTTGTTATAACTGGCTTTTAAACTTATTTTTGGTCTTCATCTGTTGGTATAGTTTCCCCCACTTGCTGGAAAACACTTTCTTTTCCGAGTTGAACGATCTCATTTTCTGACCAAATGATGAAAATCCAGTGCTTATCGAATGAGATTTCTTAGTCCAAATTCAACAAAAGAGATTATCTCTTTCCATTCCAAGCCGGATGACTTGACTGTTGCCTGAAGCATGTCTTCCACTGTAACAAATAACCTTATATTACCTGGTAAACCTGGGGATAATATGGTGAGCTCCGAGATTTTCTTATTCCGAGAAGTGCACATATTTCCACTTGATCTCGCTCTAAAAGGCAGTACCCTTATCTAAGTGTCCTGTTTGAGATTTAAAATTCTGCGATCTACTTGTCGAGCATGGATTTTAATACCGTTTTTGCAGTCATATTCTTCAGTGATATCAGTATGGGGTATTTTGAAAAGTAATCAACAATTCAATAAATATATCTACATTAATTTTTACTTCCTGGAAGAGGTCATGCTACATCAATATATATTGTTCTAAAGGGAGACCCCTCATTTATGGATTCATGAACCTTATTTCGGTCTGACCGTTGATATTTACGTCTCTGACACTATTTACATTTTCCTATTCTTATTTTAATATCAAACGACATACCTAGTCAGTGGAATTTCTCTTTTAAAAGAGCTTTTGTTTTGCTGACTCTGTTGTGTCGATGTAAAATATGAGCATGACTGATGATTTCATCTATCTTATTTTTGATAAAAGTAGTTTATAGTCCCCTTGGTGAATTATATGCATCAAGTCTCCTCTAAATCTCAAGTCCTTCCGATTTTGCCATAACGTATGGGATTCTCTTTCTGCATTCTGAAGTTCTCAATTATATTGATATTCAACGTTTTTGTCTTTCATAAGTTTAATTATCAACGATAAATTATTATTATCCTTATGACAGACTTTTGTTCCTTTGATTACCTTCCGCTGACAGTAGATAACAATTTTTTATCATTTTGATTTTCATAGTAATAATTCACGTTTTATTTTGCCTTGGGAATTTCGTGGTTCATGACACATTTTTGGAATAGTTATGGCGCTCCAAATAGAGTGTTAGCATTCTTATGTTCTTCTTATGTCCTGTATTGAATATCGATATCAAAGATGCATGTAACACAATTATGTTGTTCTGCTGTAGACTACTAATATAAAAAGCAGGCTATTACTTTTTCATCACCACTGTGCACTTGAAAAAGGACGCATCCAATTGTATTATCACATGCATCGATATATAATATAAAATGGTGATAGCTATTAATCACAGAATTAGCACGAAAGCGCGGTTGCGACGCAGTGTGAATGGTGTCGGAGCCCTGAGACATAGGGGAGGGAAAGCTTTTACCTTACTTCGATGGGTTTCTAAGAACAGATCCTATCTCTCTTAAAAATTCCCATGTAAGGCAACAATATTGATCTTTGTTTCGTTTGGAGTGCAACAGATTCTGACGGATAAGGAGTAAAACCACTGATTGATGAGTTTATGAAAATTGACCCGTTTTGATTGAAATAAGAAAAAGCTTCTTTAATTAAAATAAATGACGATTTCAGATTAGTACCGAACATCTTATCCAACACGTCATCAATTCCGTTCAGAATCGGTACTATGCAAATATGTATCGCCACATTCGACACCAAATGATTGACTTTTTAAAACTCTCAATCGTCTCTAAAATGAATTTCTTTTGGTCGGTAGATGCAACACCTGACAAATGATATCTCGGGTCGACTTAAAATCGAACGTTTTTCACAAATGTTCAACAGTTTATTTTACAGTTTTCGATTTTAGACTACAAAAAACGACTTTCAACAATGTTTAAGCAATTTAAAACCTAATTTTGTCGGTGGAACCAATAATAATCGATACTTTATTTAACAATCTTCGTACTATTTTACTTTTATTTATTAACCAGAATAAAACACAAGAAGCAAGAACACAGTTTTTTTCAATTTAAATTTTACTATTTTTTCCTACATCAAAACCAAAGCAACATTTCTTTCTTTTTAATTAATTAAATTTCTTTTTATACATTCACTTTTTTTACAAATAATCTAATTTTCACAAATTTTTAAACAAGCAAGTTTTATTTGAAACAAAATTTCTGACATAAAAACAGCACATGATAAAATATAAATGGAAAACTTTATCAATAAAACAGTCTAATAGAATTGGAATTTGATTGGTTATATCATGAATTAAAGTCGTTAATTTTTAACAAAATCCAATTTTTCAAACTCAATTATCAATCTAACGATTCAAAAAGTTCCAATTTTTCGATCTCTAATTTATCTAGTTTCCTCCTCCCAAGGTAAATCGAATATTTTAGAGTTCATGATACAGTTACTTAAAACTGACAAAATTGAAGCTGTCTGTAAACATATTTAAAACGTATAGTCTGACCATTACAGCGGGTGTGACTTTCTAGTCCTAGTTTTTTCCAGTTGTCTTAACTTGCCTTTTGCAATAGAAAGGAGAGATTGTATCTTTTGAAATAAAAAAATTGTTGATACCAATTCGATTTTCATTTAAATTTGTTATGGTAACGATAATAAATTACTTCTCAATGAATAACATTATAATGTGTTCAACGTATCCTTTAAAATTGAAAACTTTTTATTTCCCTGGCGTTTGGGACGAAGTTTACTTCGATTAGTTGTACTATGAATACAAAGATTAATTTGATACAATGACGATTGATAAGTGGTGTGACTTAATCGAACAGCGGGGATTGTTCCCGTAATTGAGAGAATTTGATATTCAAAGGATTGTTACTAAAATTACTGGCGATTTTTATCCATTCGATTCTGTTTATCATTTTCAAATAATGAACTATAGAAACTTTTTAAAAATCGTAATACAATAAAGCAGGGAAATAAAAAGAACGGTCAATGAAAATTGTCTCGTTTCAGCAGAAAGTCCGAATTATTCAAATAATTATAATCAAATTTTGATCAGCTAGACGTTAATTTTGTCTATGAAGAATTGTATCAATTTCTTCCAAAATTTAGAGTATGAACAACGGGATCACATCGGGAATCAATCGATACAAAATCGGTTCTAAAAGTTGATCGAAGGGACCCTTCATAATTTGCCATCAAATTGTTTATTTAAAGTAGAAAAATATTTAGATTATTGGAGGAGAGTTCCATCTCGGAGCGTTGCTTGAGTCATTGAAAGCGGTTCCCAAAAATCTGATGACATTTGAAATAAAATTTTGAATATTTGGAAACATCTTTCAAAGGTTATTTATGGAAATTTTTATCTCGTATGTGCCGTAAATTGATCAGTGTGTTTTCGATCAACACATTAGGTTATCCTATTTTTCATGATATTATTTTTCATCATTCGACTTAACAAACTAACAAAGTAGAACAAACTATTGCGATATGATCGAATTTTACGACTTTCCTGGAAAATGACCACAAGAAGATTGGTGATGTATTGAGCAATGATGGTGAAACTAAAAGAAACATGGAGAAATAAAACGTACATCATTGTAATTATCGATCAGTTCAGTATATACATATCATTAACAGCTATCACTAAACAAGAAAAAGTATCTATATGAGTACTGTCATTGTCTGATGGAATACAAATATTTACGAGTAATCTCAAAGGAAAAGAAATCACGGTTGAGCTGGATTCGAGCAAAATAATGGAGATTATAAATGAGGAGATTTTCCAAAATGTAATAAAGTAACTTAAAATAATAATAATTGAATATAGTTCAAAAGTTAAAGTCGTAAAATAAAAATTTCTAAATTTAAATTATTTTTTTACAATTTTATAAAATATTTTATTTTGAATTTTTATAAAGAAATGGTTAAATTTATTAATTGTTAATAAATATTTTTGGAAATTGAATATTTTATAAAGATTTAGAAAAATTGTTCGAATAATCATTGTTATGTTCTTTTGGAACGGCAGAATACTCCATAATAAAATAGTAAATAACTTTTTAGTAAAAATTTATTTCTTTAAACAATTTTCTACTCTTTTGAATTTTTTTCCAAACTCTGAATATTAAAACAATTTCTTTATTTTTTGGAGGAGTCAATTTATTTAAATTACCAATCATATATAGCACAAATATTTATATACATAAAAATAGTTTAATTATTTAATTATTTAACTTAATTATTATGATAAAATTTTCTTAAAGAATTTTACATTATTATTTATTCATTTAAATTAATTTACTTCATCAAAAATTTTAGCTTCCAATTTAATCCCTAACAATCATTATTAAAAATATAGAATGGGAGCGATCTTCCGAGAGTTTGGATGATCCTAAATATGATAATAAAAAATGTTCAAACAATAATTTTCTCAATGATCATAACACTTATAAATATGATTTTTGAATTATTAACTTAGTGATTGATGTAACTAACAATGCAAATTATATAATGAAAATATTAGAGCAAATTGAGTCTCATACGTGAATCTTTACTAATTGAATTAAAATAAGTGATATAAGAGACAGATATACGTTATGCTTTCTGGTTTTGTCTTATGTAGATATAATGAGTAAGGATTTATAAAAGAGTAAAATATAATGCTTTTAAGACACTTTATTCATCAAGGACCCTATAATCAGTGCATGAGGAATATTTTGAATGTTTAATGTTTTCGGTTTGAATGTGTATGTTGATTTGGAAATGTGTCTCTCCTACCCAGATGGATGATTAATATTTTAATTCTTATTATCTAAAATATGTAATATTTAAATTTATTTCTAATTTAAAATAATTGTAAAATTTTAAATAAGTTAATTAGTTTTTACTATTTTTAATAAATAAATCGAATTAATATTTTTAAATAATTAATAATAATTTTAATTTTTATCCAATAAGTTTTGAGTAAATATTTTAATTAATTATTTTTTTCTCCATTTGCTAAAAAATAATAAGAATTAATTCATTAATCAATTTAATTAGAATGCACTTGTACGAAAGCTTTGACGAAGACTGTCTTAAGGACAACCAAAATTGTTGTGTTAATAAAAATATGTAAAGTCAAATTGGTGTTCTTAATACAATGTATCTGTAGAACGTTTTTTACTTAAAGTCGATGACAAAAGAACGCAAGAGGACCTTCGTAAAGACAACAAACTCAAGTGCTTAAGTACCTGTACGTTGATCGAATTTCAGATAATATCCTAAAGTATAGGATACATGACAAAATATTTTCAACATGTTCAGAAATAATTGAAAGTTATATTTACATTTTACAGGTAAAGATTCTTTAAAGGCAAAAGAGAAGATCACATGGATGAGGGCGATCACGAACATCGCAAATTTGGAATTACTGATGTAAATTTTATTAATTACTTTTAATTAATTGCGCAACTTAATCTTATGATAATTGATAAAGTTTTTTTAAAACAATCGTAATTTAAACAATTAAATATTCTAAATTTAAACAAAAGCACAATTACAATTAGTTATTTAATATATTGTTAGACATTTTCTTCAAAATGTCATTAAATCGTTTGGAAGACGATTATCATTTTAGAATAAAAAGAAGAGAAATAAATAATGACAAATGCGATGGCGAATGTCGGCGGAAAATAATGCGGAAGTTAACGGAAATGAAAGTTGGAATATTTTTGGAATATTTGAGAGTTGAAAGAATATCTTTAGGGTGTGAATGATGTGGATAGTATTGGATGTACATTCTCCAAGGAGGAAACAATATTTGATCGAACCTCGAAGTCGAAGGTGGAAGAAAAAATGGAAATGTGGAAATATTTATCGAAATTATCGATTTATCTGTACAATGATTACGAATTCTTTTCACAATTTATTATTAAAGTATGTTTTAATAATATTTTCACATCATAAAAGTTAATTTTAAGTAAAAAAATAAAAATTTTTCATTAACAAAATCGACTTTCAAATCATTCAATATTATATAAAAATGAAAATAAATAAAAAATATCTTATTTAACCCTTTCAGTCCTAGCAGTACATATATGTACCACAAAATTATAATATATTTGTATTCAGGGCCGAAATGGTTAACCTGATCTATTCTATTATCATTGATCGTTTTGAAAATGGTGAATATCACTGTAGTGATTTATTAAATAACACGTCCAATCTGTTTCAAAACGTAAAAAACATTTAAATTTATGTCATAAATATGTCTTTTCCGTAGCACGCGATGTTGATTTCATGAATACTTCGAGAATGCATATAAAAATTTGTAAATAAAATCAAATACAAAAATAAAGATTTTTGTAATGGAAAGAGGAAATCGGATGTAATTTCCTCTTCCATTAACGTTATAGAATAATTAGATAAAGAGATGAGTAATGTTTATTAGGAACACAATAGACACCAAATTTTTAATGAGTATTATTAATTGTCAAATCATTCAGCGATAATAAGTATCTTTCTGGCCAGGTAAAAATAATTGAACCGAAATTGTCATATGGAATTTGTTGTACAAATTTCCCTGTTTAATCTGTTACTAAACAATGCAAGTGGTTTATGTGCCGGTAGTTTGATGAAAATTCGTCGGCGAGAGTGCTATGTGAGACAAAATTCCAATTCCGGTTAAACCAAAATACTCGGCAAATGGATAGTGATCCGGTTGGATGCGTCACAAAAAAACAATGGGAAAAAAGCTTGTAGATTTTTACAATGCGACTAAATGTTTGATTCGACTAATGTTTGATTCAGGATTAGAAATCCTAATTTCATACAAAAATTTAATAATGAAAATTACACACAAATTTCAATAAATTTCTTCTCCATTTGAATCATTTCCAAGTTCCTTTTATAAGATTTTCCACCTTTGAATAAAATTTCTAAAAATTTCACTATTAACATTTTTATCTGGAATTTTCTACTTTTGTTAAAAAATCTTTAACTTACTCTAACTTTAATTCCTTTCAAAATAATTTTTTTCTACGTAATATAAATTTTACCTGATTTATAAAAATCAATTTCATTCATTATAATTTAAAAATTTTAAATAAATATTTTCTGTTTAAAATATATCGGTTTTAATTAATCTGATATTTTTAACTTTTCTTTTGTGTAATTTATTTGTTTCTGATTTTCTTTTGTGTCAGCTGTGTTCGTTCATTGTTCCACAATCATTTTGTTACATGATGCACCTTTTGGTGGCAATAAGAATCAAAAGAAAGGATACTAAAGAATTTAACGAAATACTTTTTATTTAACCTCTGCATTTCTTTGCTTTTTATTTGATTTTTTATTTATATCAATTTCAATATTGCAAATAAGAAATATGATTCTTAAAACTGTATAATTTTAGCAAAATGCATTTGATGACGAATTATTTGGAACGTCAATGAACGAACTTGGATATTGTTGGAAGGATAATGCTTGGTTTCAGGAAGAGAAACCAGAAGAAGATGTAATTATCAACAACATTTTCAATTACTGTTGTAGCCTTTTCCTAATCAATTCCTACGAAACATATTCGGTAATTAAATTCTGTTCAAATATATTTTAGAGATGACACAAAGAATATATTCTATTTTTAATCTCAAGAAAATTTTATAATCTTCTGTGGGCCCTCCTTCCATCTGAAGGTTCAAAGAGTAACTAATTATTCTTTCATACCAGAAGGAAACTACTGATAAAAGATCCCACTCACTGCAGAAGGAGACTTCTTAAGCTTTGCTCTATTAAGCACTGAAAAGAAGGCTCGCCTGCTCTAAAGTTACTGAGCTGTATCTGATAGCTGACCCTTTTAGAAGTTTTCTATTTACAAAATTGAACTTTTAATGAACCTGTTATGCGCAATTTATCAAATCAAAATCACTTAATTTTATTGTTGGTCACAGACGTATAAAATATTCTTTATTAAAAACATGTTTGTTGAAAGAGTCATGACCATATGTCCAACGGAAAATAAAATTTACCCAAAAGAAGGTTTTGTTATTTGACCAAGATTCCATTCCGTTTGTTTTTCTAACCCCGGTAGGAAATTTTTTGGCACTTAAAATTAGTAATTCAGGAAAATACTGTGCAATTTCTGGTTTTCTTTTATTTCTTTATAATCTCCATGAGAATTTCGACCATGAAGACTTTTTGATCAAATTTTGTTATCAGATTCTAATGAATACAACATTGTGACAATGGGAAGATAGAGAAATGCATTTTTATATTGTATTAACTTTATTTCTCATTAAATAATTAAAAATGGAAAAAAAGAATTACTTTTTTGACTTTTAATTATTGGAAGGTTGTATTGTATGTCTGAATTCCTCTCGTTTTTTATATAAAAATTATTTTACCCTCTGATTATTTATGTTCCGCCTCATATTTTTTTCTGTCCTTCAATAATCTTTTTTATTTTTAAGAACTATAAGTGTTCTGCATTCGAAAAAAAATATTTAAAGAAAGCAGATGAAAATTTTTATTTCAATTTAAAATTTTATTTGTATATAGAAATGGGCGTATTTTAGGTGTCAAAAATAAAAATACGCTGTTTTAATGTCTTGTTGCCAAGAGACTATTGTGTTAAATTACCTTCAGTAATTTTGAAATGAAGAATTTGCACGTGATAAAATTAAATGTTGAAATAAAGATTGTGTTTACATTGATTTCAAGTTTGGATTTTTTCGAAAATAATTGATCGAATGATTATCTAGAGTGTACTTTGTGTGAAGGTGTTCGCTTTGAAAACTTTGTCCAAACTTCTGTTTGAGTTTGAAGCTGGAAACAATCCGATGAATAAAAAGTATGACATTTCGTTGCTGTAAATTTGAAACCTACAATCCTATCATAAACTTTTGAGCCCATCAAAATTCATAACTTTCAATGATTCTGAATTCGATTAGGATGTTTCTTTCAACCGATTCTTCAAAAGATTCTGTGGGAATATCCAGAGTTTCATTCGGCAAAGACATATGAATGATATCCATAACAGGTGGTCTTGACTCGGATCATGTTTTTTAAATTGGATCAACTTTTTTTTCATTTTCAGAGCTCATCTACCAATAATACCAGGAACAATTCCATTGCGGGTGGTTGAGCTGTTAATCATTAGTTATTTGGTTATTGTAAATCATGGATGTGTCATTCTTACTGATGCATTATCTTCAACAAAATTGGTTAAGTGCGATATGATCATGCGTGGGGAGCTTACTCTTATGGGCCCGTGCTCTTACTTCCCCAACCAGCCATCCTAATCAATATTGATCTCAAGTGTCTGATTCTTTATCAATCGATAGATATTCTTTTTCTTCAAAAGTCTAATTATTTCAGTTTTTATGCACTGTTTTTAATAATAAATAGAATATTGATAGTAACACGCTTCCAGAATTTCTAAATATATAAATAATTATGGATTTATTCTTAGACACACTTTAGAAAATCATTGTAGAGACTTTACAGTAATATATAGGACTTTTTTGGTATTTAATCCAATCTTTCGTAGACAAGAGGAGGTTAAAATATTGAAATTAAATTTCGTTTCTGTAAAAACAGTGTTAGGTGAAGATCAGAAAACACCATTCGTATTTTAAAAGTATTATTTTAACTAAACATCCGAAAATATAAAATTAACATTATTTATTTAATCATTTATTAAAATTTAAATAACCAACTTGAAAATTTTTTTGTTATCGAATTGTAAATTAAATTGTAATTTAAATTTGTTTGAATAATAACACGTTTAGAAAAATTATTATTAAATTTCTCCATCAAGAACGATGACTGACTACGCAAGTTTTGTGCAGAATTGTCTACTGGCAATTCAAGTTGTTATACCAATAAATGTATTGAAAATGCAATTAGTGTTCTTAATAAATACATCGACAGATCAATGGAATCGGATCTCATTTTGTTTTAATGTTAATATTACCACAAAATATAATTTATGGTTAGAAATTAATACTTATCCTATATTATTACCAATTCTTGCTTACTTTTGCTTATATCTTTTTCTCCGCTCCACCTCCGCTATAATTTGTCTTTGCCTCGGAAACTGAAAATGGAAACCCTTTCCTCATTCGTCTTCTCCATCTGATTCCACTCACCAAGTCGACCGCAGCCCGGTACTACCGTTTGAAACTAAGCTTTCCGGGACCGAGTCATTGAACGAGAGAATTGTGAATCACAATTTGTGATATTCCAATATGGCATTTTTTATCTCTTTAAAAATCAAAAAAATTATTCAGTTTCAAAATTCGACATTTAACTGTCATCCGCGAAATATTTTCGATTTTAGTAAACTTAATTTTCACACTCACTGTATGGAATCACATAGACATTCATTTTCATTAAAGAATTCGATTTTATTGTAATCTGAAAAAGTTAAATATTACTTTATGAATTGCTGGGGTTCCTTTTGGTGAACTTTAAATTTTTGATATTTTCAAATTAAAAATCATATTTATATTTTAGATAAATTAAAAATAATGTTCAACTAATTAAAATGAAATAATCTTTTAAATAAAAAATTTAAGTTTATAGATA
>MQRK01138178.1:0-15526 GCA_001938485.1 Girardia tigrina | reverse complement strand
TTTATTTGTCTTTAGCAAAAATAAGGATATAGGCCAAGTGCTCCACAGCTCCTTCTCAGTTTAAATCGGCTAACACATTTAGTTTTTTTAACTTAATTTCTCTTTTCAAACAATATTGACCTCTCTTTGTTGAAAATGCTGTTTTTAGTTTTCATTTGTTCTCCAACACCACATGATGATGTGCGTTTCCAAAATCAATCGTACTGAAGTATTTTACTTCATTTATTGTTTTTAGCATTTCCGCCACAGTTGGCATTTGGAATGCCTGTCTAACGGTGATAATTTTCAAAATCGACGCAAGCTTGAGTATCTCGCTTTTCATTTTTCCACGCACATACCAAATGGGAAGTTCCACGAAAAAAATACGTTTTTCTATGATATCACTTTCTTCGTAGTTTCTGATAATATCATCTAATTTTTCCGCGAAGCGTTGATTGTCGATACGGTTTTACCAGTACTGGTTCTCCAAATGTCTCCATTTTGTGTTTGCATAGGGATGTTTTACCGATTTCCCATTTGTTCGCCATAAAAATAACATTTTCTATTTCTTTAATAACTTCATTAATGGGTCATCTATTTTCTCTTTGTATATTTTGTTTGTATTCTTTTTAGCCTCTCGTCTTCAGATATGTAAAATCGAATTACTAGTTTTTCTTCACTGTAGCTTGAGTCGTTTTTTTAAACTTAATTCCTAATTAATTTATCTAAAAAGTCCATTCATACGATCATTTCAGGATCAAAAATTTTGACTTTAAAACATCTAGCGTTTCCGAAACCAATATCCATAATTTTTTTCCCAGTGCCCAAAGATGTGCGGGTATGCATTATCCTGGTGGAAAATGACACCTTTATGATTGACCAACTCTGGTAACCTTTCTTTGACTGCATTCAATTTTTCCAGAGCACAGTGATGCGTTTCACATTGCGTGATGTTTTAAAAAAGCAAGCTACATAAAAAAATTGACACAGTGTAGGGTTAAAATTGGGATCATTTAAGCAAAAAAACTAATTTAATAATTTCAAAGTATGACTTGTTTTAGCATATAAAGAAGTTTACCGACAAAAATCTAATACAACAAAGAAGGCTTCTATTTTCGCTAAACTGAGTTCACGCTCATGTAGTCTAATTAAACATATTCTCACACTATAGAATATCCACTGGTGTTTCACTTCAGCAACAGTAATTACTGTTATAATTACTTTTTATAATCCAGTTATAATCGGAAAGCAGCATTTTATAATTTTGAATTTTTATTGAGTATTTTGATGTACCTTGTGTTATGGGTTGGAGCTGGTGTATGAGGTTTACTTTTAACTACACTGTCGCGTTTGGCCATGTACTGTCGCCATTAATGTTGTTTGGTGTTGAAACCATGTTTACTAATCTCTAGTAGGTTATCTGCTATAGCTGCTTCTAGATTAATGTCAAAATTGATAAAAGATTTGCGCAATGACAAACACTATGTTGAGTTCAATTGCACCATTGATTCAAAATTTTGTCCGCATAAAACATATACAACAAGGCATTACTCATATAAATAGCTCTTCAAGAGTGATAGTTCTTAGGATAATTGACAATTATTTTTATGTATACTACTTTTTCGCTGAGTTAAACATGGTTCATTTTGATGTACTATTTCTAATTAAGAAAAAATAATTTTATTTATTGTGGCTCATCAATTGTCATTTTCAGACGAAAATGATTGAAATGATGGTTTGAAATAATCATGATATGATCATAAAATGACTTTTATTATTCAGCCTATAAATCTGTGACTAATAATGGTCCAAATCTCAGTAGTATCGCCTCACAGCATAACACTACCACGCAAAATTTTAATCAGTACCTCCAGAATCTTTTCAATCAGTTAAATACCACTCTCAGTGACGATAAGTGCCTCAATGTAAGTGATTGTGGGCCTGTGAGAAACAGTCTTACCAGTTTAACTTTGGGATTCAATACATCAAAGGTTGATAATTAAAATTTCATGTTTCAACGTCAATGACATTTTCAGATAACATATTTTGCCGATGTCAACACCGTTAATGTCCTCAATGGATTCAATGTATCGAATTTAGAGAATGCAACTAATGAAGTATATTTATATATTTGTACTTTCATTTTTATTATATTTGAATTACTGAGATAGTGCTTTTTTGCGCAATTTTTTTGGCTGACATATTTATACGTATTTATATATTTCATTATAAAAAAGTTTAGACTAATAATATATAATTTGAAATATATTTTTGTTTATAGTAACCAAATTTATAATCATTTTAAAAAATTATTACTTATTTATTTATTAATTATAAAAAGCTTTACAATAATAACATTTTAATAAAATATTTTTAATTTGTTTTAATAAGTAATATATTCTATTGTAACATATATAATTGAAAGCTTCTATAGTTGAAAATATTTTAAGTAATAGGCGTATTTTTTATGTTTGATAAGCCAAATAAGAATAATACCGACATTACTTTTTGGCGGTACGAAAACTAAAATGAGTGCAAGGCTCGTATCTCCCTTAAGAATGGTGAATCCTTTAATAAAATAAATAGTCATTCCCATGGATCTTCAGCAGGGGCTGTAGAAGATTGTTGAACATGTTTTGAAATTTCGTATTCCATCATCATCAATTATAATTAATTATTGTTAGTTTTTATTTGTAATTTTTAATGTTAGTTTTATAAAAACTGTTTTAAAGAAGTGCTTTTTTATTTATTTTAAATATTTAAGGTATTATTAGATAATGTTCATTTTTATGTTTATTAATGGGTTGTGGAGCATTATCAATAATGATTCACAGAACTGTTACTCATAATGTGAATCAACACTTCTGTGAAACAGAAAACTCATCCTTTGAAACAGAAGAAATTCTTTTCTTTGCAATGTAACTGTAGTAAAAAGTCGAAAAATTGTTTAAATTGACAGAATTAGGCGAAAATTGAAACATCTAAACCAGTGAAAATAAACAGTGCTGTTCTCTCACTATTCTTATTTACAAGATATCATGGTTTTGTGAAACCTATTATGACAAATAATTCATTTGTCATTAAAAATAATAAAATAAAACTAACTAGTTTTAATAAATAGTTGGTGTTTTTAAAATAAAGATTTAAAAGTAATAAAAGCGTGTTTTTATTTATTGTAAAAGTCACACCTATGAAAACGTTGAAAATCGTTCCGACCAATTATGGGCGTGGGAAGTTTCGATTTGGACAGAGCAATACTGTAAATTCTCGTTGATGGTACCACGGGCACTGACGGGTAAGGCATCAGTCATATTCCATGAATTGAACTAGGTGACGTGCACAATTTTGAGAATAGCGCAGCCACACTTACAGAAACGTTCGCTCCAAGCCTGAGGTCATCATGAGTGAGTTTCACCTCCCTACGACTGATTCCCGGTGAGGGCGTGGCATGCGGAGGGTTTTGTCGTCCAAGTTTTCCAAGACAGCCATGAAAAGTGTACGCTGAAGCTTCTGTTTTTGGAGTGATTCTGTTGGCAATGATCCGAGACAGTATTTTCCCTCCTAAATCTAAAAGATATTTGCCTCTATAATTGTTTGAATCTTTGCGGGTTAGTTTCCCCTTGAAGAGAATCACCACTTTCGCTTCTATCTAACTATTTGGAAAGTCTTCCTATTTAATTTAAATGTTCCTAAAACATTCTCCTAGAAAGAAAATTATTTAAGTCCCCCATTTATAGATTTCACTGCTTACTGCGTCCATGATTTCATCAAATGATGGAGGTTGATCCAATTCATCCAGATTCTGTGTATGTTCTGCGTTATTTCTGATATCTAAGTCTGTTGAGGCCTTCAAAAGTTTTGTAAATTGGTCACTGAGTTTCATTTTTCCAATCGGGTTTGAGAGCACACATAGAGTGTTCTCTTCCGCCTGCAAGTTATAGAGAATGTATAATTCTGTTATTTTCTTTATTTTCCCTTCTACATCATTGTTTATAATCCTCTTGCTTTGTTCCTTCAGAACTTCAGATCTTCCGCGTTTACATCTTCAAATAGTCCTCGGGATGAGGAGTCTACTGGCTTTCCACCTAGAATATATGACATAGTTTTTGCTTAGCCCGAATTCGGTTCTCCTCTCTTATTTTTTCTTTAAAAGTAATTTAAATTCCTCTAGATTACCATGTGACCATCTCCTGATTAAATATCCCTTATGGTCTAGATGTTTTGAAGTAATTTGGTTTTATTTTCTTTACGTCGTAAAATTCATTCTCTATCCGTTATCCCTATCCAATGTGGACCTCCCATCTCTTTCGAATGGTATTGACCGTATAGGTTTTTTATAGGGTTCATCCGAACTAAAGAGTCACTAGCATTCCCCTATAGGCCTCCTCTAGGGTCGGATAGTTTCGGACTCCGAGATCCTTTCGGCTTCTCTGTAAGAAACGAATACTCATGGGTTTTATATCCCTGGTTCTGCATACCCTTGGCTGGATTCGTGGACTTCGTACAGCCGCAATAGGGACATCTGAACTCTCTCCTTGCAGTGAGATCTTCAATCCTAAAAGTGAGATGTGTTTCTTCAGTACCTATCGATTCCTCCGGGGATTCCTCCGTTTTGGTCCCTGCCATTTTAGTACCGCTGTTTGAAATAAATATTAATTTAATATGAAAAATTGTATTTTATATAAAAAATTCTGTATTTATTATCAAAAAATATGTATTTAATATGACAAAATATCAATTTATTATGAAAACTTATAAATTAAATATGAAAAATTATATATTAAATATAAAAAATTATATATTAAATATGGCAAATTATCAAATGCATATGAAAAAAAGTAAATTAAATTTGAAAAAATAGACTACAAATGTAAAATTTTTATTCATAGTTATTTAAAATTCTTCTTTGGTGGTAAGCTTAATTGCAAACGTGAATTTTTAAACATTTTTCATATTAAATTGATATTTTTTCATATTAAATACTTATTTTTTCATATTTAATTATTTTAAATACATATTTTTTCAACATTGAATTAAAATTTTTTTTAATTGCTGAGTTCGTGAATTCGTCAATTAAACAAATTCGGTATAACAGATCATACTTACTACTGCTAAAAATTTTATAAATAAATTTACCAAGAAACAAAACGGTGGTACCAAAACGGCGGTACCAAAATGGCAGTAGCAAAACGGTATGTACCAGATTCCTTCACCGCCGTCACGGATTTAATCTTGTTTCCTGAAATGTTAAGGTTTTCTTCGACTCTTTCTTCTTTGTTATTTGTTATACTGGTTTGAGCTTGTGTCATTGTTGGCTCTCCAATTTCTTCTGTCTCCTCCAATTTATGATCCCGGTTGAAGTGCCTGGTCAGCCACCCATCGTTTTATATGACTTTTTAACCTCTCCAATGGAAGAGTTTTTACACCCGTGGCAATTAAAAAAATCATTATTTTAAAACTGTTTTTTTATAAAACTAACATAAAAACTTACAAAATATTAAATTATAATTACTGCTGATGGAATAAGAAATTCCGAAACATGTTCAATAATCAATTAAAAAAAAGAATTAAGAAACTTATTTTTCAGAAATATCATATTAGTGTTCACAAGACTCAGTGATACATATAATACAATTAATGATTAATATTTTATTCTGTGAAAATCTTTTTTAGACCAATAGTTGACTAAATTTGCCTGAAATAGTTCATCTGCAAGCTGAGCAGTATGGTAATCAAGTCGGGGCTAAGTTTTTTTAGAAAGAATATCTGACGATAGAGTTGATCCTACAGGAAGCTATCACAGTGATTCATATCTTCAGTTGAAGAGTGATCAAAGGAGAACGAGAAACGGTCCTCATAAAGACTAGAAACAATGATTGGACAAGAAATGCGGCTCCAACCAATTTTATTAAATTTTCGTCTTACAAGGAATGAAAAAGGAAATAAATTATGGATATTCCTAATAAAATTTTTTAAAAATTGTAGTATTGCATTTCAATTGACGTATAAAATACATTTGAGGGCGAAAATGTTTCTAACAGTTAAAAAATATTTATAATAAATCGAAAATCCGTGAAATGTGTTTGTCTTCTAAAAAGCATTCAGTTGCTGAGCTGAAATGGTAAAGTGGTTTCTTGACTCAAAAACATTGGCATTTAAGAATCTCATATTTATATGTTTCTTTAATGCTACAAAAATGAGATTATTCATTTTATTCAGGTCAATGATGCTATATCAAAAATCAAAAACGAAATTAATTCAACAATCACGGGCTACATGAATAGTAAAATTTAAAAATTTTTTCTGTTTGTGTTTATTGAAAATCTTATAGCAATAATTAGTAATTTTAATGGTAGCAATTTTATGAACGGTCTGGAAAATACCATAAACGGAACAGTAAATGCTACTATTTCTCAAATTAATACCGTTAAGTCGTATCTTGATCTAAAAATTGTGAATAATAGATCTATCAACGACGACGTATTATACGTCGAATATGTCCAATACTGGTTTGTTTGTTCATATTAAAAATAATTCTGATATATTTGTTTTATTTCATTTTTTATTAAATAAATCTACTCTATTAAATCTAAAAGACTAGTGTGGTGCATTGCGTCAAAAATATCAGTAAAGATATATATATATATATATATATATATATATATATATAAACATTGTCAATGTGGTTTGATTTATATTGATTACTGAAAAAAATCTTAAATGTTTAAAGAAAGATTAATTACAAATTTCTTTAAAATGTGTAAAATGTGATATTTTGCTCTAATTTGACGTAATCTACAAATATGCAAACTGAGTATATTTGCAAAAGTTAGAAGATAAATAGAACAACAAGAGAATATGGAAACATTTTTCAACATTCTGTAATCCGGTCACATTCGACAATCTTTCGAAATAGGTTTTCTCCATCTAATAATGCAGTGGTTAGCGAGAGTTGGCATTGCCAATATCGAACTTTATCTGTTTAATTCAATTAATTATAAAAACCAAAGAACCCCAATAAAATTAAATTTCATGATATATTTTGGTAGTTTTAACATCGTAATTTAAATACAGAACATGTTCTTTTTTACGGATTATTTATGACTCCTAGATTATGAGAAAGAAATGATTATGTTAGGTTGTTCGGAAAGTTCGTTGCGTTTTGTAATAAAAATTTCAAAGATGAATTTTTTTGAACTTCCCTGAAAATAAAAAAATTATAAATAAATATTGACATTAGTTTTTAAAAATAAATCATTTTTATATAGATTATAAATTTATAATGGAAGAAAATAAACATAATTTAAGACATGTTACTTTATTTTATTTTAATAAGAAATAAAAATGATACAGAAGCCAAGAAGAAAATCTGTAAAGTTAATGGCAATGATTCTGTTGGAGAGAGTACATTTCGTAAATGGTTTGCAAACACTAAAAAAGGTAAATTCAACGTTGAGGATAGAGAAAGATCTGGCCGTCCATCAAGTGTCAACGACGACAATATCCGTCACATAGTAGCTGATAACCCAAGAAATACAACAAAAGAATTAGCTAACATGCTTTGTATGCACCAATTATCAGAAAAATCTCAGAGTGTGCCTTCGCAAGCAATTCTTTGATAAAAAGAAATAAAATCGAGCCTTTTCTCAAGTGAATGTGGAAATAGGAAAGATCTTGTGGAGACAGCAGTAGGAAGCAATTTACATCAGCAAAGCCTGATCATCATCCAAAAAAGGTTTTGCTTAGCGTATACTGGATTGGAAGGGAATCATTTATTTTGAATTGCTTCCCAACAAAGATACAATCAATTCTGATAAATATTGTCAACAATTATCAAATATAGATGTAGTAATAAAGTTGAAACACCCGAAATTGGCCGACAGAAAATGTGTCGTCTTTCATCATGACAACGCAAGGCCACACATATCTTTGTAGACTGGAAAACAATTATAGAAGCTTGGATGGGATATTCTTTTGCATTCTTCTTTTTCTCTGGATCTCGCTCCTTCAGATTATCAACTTTTCAGGTCCCTTCAAAACTCCCTTATTAGATAGAAATTTGAAAGTTCAGAAGGTTGCAAAAGTACCTGAGAAAAAATCAAAGCTTTACGAGAGAGGCATAATGAGTCTTGAGCAGAGATGGAGAAAGGCGGTATAGAGCAACGGATAATATTATATTAGTTAAATACGCCTATGTAAGCTTTTAAAACCTGCAAACTCCTTTTAAAAGAAGCTACAAATTTTCCGAACAACCTATAATATAATCTACTAAGTAAAATTAATAGAAAACTCTTATCCAACTGCGGGAGATTATCATTTGAACATTTTTGATCAAGAGATCTTATAAACTATGCTTTCTTAAATGACAGTACTTACCATTATTTTTTTAAAATGCTTGTAATGAATCCAAAAAGCATTTTATACATACAATTTTAAGAGGCTTACGATGTATCCATCATCAATTATACAAATTACACGTAATTGCTTTATTTTAATTATGCCGAAGTGTGCAGTAATGGTGAAACCGGTTTAAGAATTGGCTTTTTTCGCTATTTATATAATATTAATTTAAATTCTTTATTTATTTTTAGGTTTATTGGGTTTTGTATTTTGGTTTCAATAATTCTTCTGATAGTTTTATTATATTATCTTGGACTTTGTTTTGGAATATGTGGATCACCAGGTGATTATTCACGATGTAACAAAGGCTCTGGTAGCGGATTTTTTATGGCGTAAGAATTTACGTTTGCTTTTAATTTACTTTTTCTTTTTCATAGATCTGTTGCTATATCTTTTATATTTGGGTGGTTTATAATGTTGATTGCTACTATTTTGTTTTTACCAGGAGGATTAATGTATACAGAAGTCTGTACCTACTTGAATACGAAAGATACAAATAGAATACAAGTAATTTCTTCTAATTTCAATAGTTTTCAAATAATTTCTGTTATTTTTAAATAATACAGTTAATCATTCTTGTATGGATAAAAAACAGAAAATAGTACAAAATTGTCGACTAACAAATTTTGATAAATACTTTTCTTAATATATTTATAAAAGATATAAAGAAAATTAAACTTGATATTTGTTTTCGAGATTTCGACTTTTGATAATGCCATTTTATGACCTCTGGAGAATTTGATATTTTAGTTTTTTAAAGATACTTTTTTAATTTTTATCATTTGTGTCATCTGACGCATCGTGTATTATTAGTTGAAATCCGACATTAATGTGAGGAATATTTTAAATTGTATGAATGTGTCAATGTTCGAATGCTACATGTTGATTTGAGTATGTTGAATTTAGAATGGTGATTCTTCCACCCAGATGGAAATTGGTATTTCTTTTGTGTTTACAGTAATTGATGATTCGAACATAATTAAAATAATAATGAAATGATAATAATTTGATAAGTTTAATTTTTTTAAATTACCAATCCAAATCAAGTTTAATAATTTTATTAAAGAAGAAAAGCATTTAATTAGATATAAATAAAACTAATAAAATTTTAAGTTAAATTCATTTTTCCCAATTCGATAATGTTTTTATTATGAGTTCTTATAAAGAAATAATTTCAATTATTAATTTTAATAAATATTTTGAAAATTAAATATTTTAAAAAGATTTAGAATAAAAAATTATAAAAGATTTTCGAATAATCATTATTAAAAATAGAAATAACAAAACCAATTAGTAAGATGTCAAATGGTGAACGATCTTGTGAGAGTTGTAATGACTCTAAATGTGATAATATCACATATTCAAATGATAATTGTCTATATGTTCTTAATAATAACGTAGCCAAAACGTTTTATATTTTTTTTGTATCTGAACACAAAATTAATTAGCAATTGATAAATTTAGATTATTCTTGAACCCAAATCATTTTTTCTGTTTGAAACTAAATTCATGTCAGAGACGATATTGTTTGTAATACTACTTTTAATTTACAATCTATACTTGCTGTATATTGGCATTTTAAATAATTTATTTAAGTTTTAAAGAAGCCGTTTGACTAGTTCTACTTTTGGAAACCAATTTGTTAAGTGATGCGAAAATAAATAATCAAATTAACCGAATATTGATGAAATCATCTTTAAGAAGCCATTTTTCATAGAAAAATATTGATGGACTACTTCATCATCAATTTATAAATTAATAAGGAATGATATGCATATTACTATCAAAACCACCATCAGGTAAATTAAGATTTAGTATTGTGAGTAGGAATAATTATGTAATAATTATTTTGTATGTGTTGAAAAAACTGATTGTATGATGTCAACAGTGTGATGAGTGTAGGTGTGAGTGTGAGGGAGTACCAAATGATAAAGCTTTAGAAATGTGAGGCATTAAAACAGCACTTTTACCACTTAAATCTTTGTATATATCATGGTTATTTGTTGAATAATATTAATTGAAATAAAACTTTAAACACCAAATTTGTATTTTCTTGATTCGATGACTAATAAGCATATTTAAATTTTTTACGAAGCATATCAGTAAATAAATCAGTGACTTTCAGTGATCTTCGTGTATAAATTAATAACAATTGTTCAGTCCTTTTTTAAGACTGTGATTGCATACTTAATATAGAAATTAAATCATTTCAATATAAATATTCACGAAATCAAATAATTTCTACAAAAAAGAGAGACTTGTTTTAATCTTAATAAGTGAATTTAGATTATTTGAATTAATATTGTCAGTGTCAATGGTCCTTAAATCAGAACAACAATTCTTCATTTTAATTGGAATTTTCAGAAATCTCTTCATTTTATAAGAACTGTCGATTTTTAAGGAATCAAAGAATATTAGAGATGACAATTGACGCAATTAAATTAGAGATGTGAAATTGGATGATTAAAAAGTATAGTGTTTAAAAGTATAGTGAAAACTAATTAATGACCTAATTAAATAAATTTGTTTAACGGCAATCCATCAGATTCTTATAGACCTCAAATTTTATTTGTATAATGTAGTGATTGCAGTTGACTATAAACTATTGAGTTTCCAATTCCATCTTTTAATAACGATACCCCTTCTTTGGATGATGAACTAACATATTTGAACTAAGGTAAAAACATCCACTGAGGATCTAAATAAACTAGAAGATCATGTACACCAAGGCCCTGCTTTGTGTCTCTATTCGGTTCCGAAAGTTGAGACGCTAAATGAGTTTCGACGCATAACGAATATGTGATAATATTGATCAGAAAGACTGTTTACAATACATCTATCTAAATAAAAAGCAAAATAAAATAATTTTTTATCAAGAAATAGTACGAAAATTGGGCTCTTAATTCATTAAAACTAATTAATAATATAAAATCAGTAAAAAGTAAGTATGCATTATAAATATAATTATCAAAACTTCTTGCAAAATCAAAATTTACTTTTTAAAAAAATTTTCCAAAGTGGTTTGTACTGCATTGTCTTTTTTTCCGCATAAATGTGTTTATAGCAATTTATGCTACCCAGAACTGATCTGTTTACCCTCGAGCTTCTTTCGTGATTAGGGTCATCTTGATTAAATATCTGCAGAGCTTGATCAATTAATTGAAAAGCTTGAGCTAATTGTTTCGTTGTTAACGTGTGTTCAACGACAATATCTTCCATTTTTTCCTCAGAATCACTACTGTGTGTTGTCAGAAATTTCATTTCCATTAATTGAGAAGTTTTTATCTCTTCATTGTGCGAATCCAATAGTTCTTCTATATCTTCGACCTCCATTCCTTCAACTTACAATGCGGATGCTAAGTCAACTATCTCTTTAATTGCAGTTATCCTATCATTATTCGGGTCATTTTCCAATGGGCTATGTACACATTCCCATGGTAAAATTCATTCATATTTATATGGCAAAAAATAAAAAATCAATCGATGCAAAAGCGAATAGATGCATAACGATTAGACGTATAGCGGGGCTTTGGTGTATATTTTTTTTAACTTTGGGAATGTTTGGAGCGTTGTTGAGTTCATAAAATTTTTGAAGTTACAATCTTATCAAATTAATAATTAAACAATTAAATTCCGTAAAATATTGTTATAGATATGTTAAAATAAGATTTTCTGAAATTTAATGTAAAAAATTAATTCATGTAAGAAATAAAATAAATTTTACGGTAGGTTTATTAAAAGATTTATTATAAAGTAATATAAAGTTTAATATTTTATTTGCGAAATGAAAGTAAAATAAAATATTTTTTGTAACGTTCTTTTATTTTACACGATTAAATCGAAGTAAATTAAAAATGTCACTATAATTTTATTTTTTGGAAATTTTAATTGGAATCAAAATATAATTGTAAAAACATTAAATCGATTTAAATGAAACTGCGGTTTTAATTTTATTTTGGAAAACGTAATTATTAATGGGAATATAATTTTATTTTTTATGTAAAAAAGAGGTAGTTTAAAAAATGTTAAATTAAACGAAATTGCAATTTTAAATTCTATTTTCAAATATTATTAAATCCAAAGTAATTTTTAATGAAAAATGCTATTGTATAGAATTGGGAAATTTAATTGAGAAACAGGTAGATTTCAAGGTAAAAATAAAGTTGAAATTTAATAAAAGACGAAACAAAATCTTTGTGACAAAATTTTAATTCACTTTATAATTTTTTATGAAAAAAAGTATAGAATTTTAATTCGAAAAAATACAATAACCATATTTATATTTATATCAATTCTTATTTATAATGGTTTGTGTAAAAAGAAAGTTCAAAAGTTCCTCCGAAATATTTGTTTAAAAAACTCAAATTGTGGTAGGAATAAAGTTTGGTGTTCATGACAACGTCTTTTGATCATGAACACAATAAGGAGCATTTAAAATTATTCCACATTTATAAATTTTTTATCAATTTTTAAATTATTTAATTAATTTTACTTTGATAAACTGATTTAGAAGATATTCTGTTCATCAAAGAATAAAAATGGTGATAAACTACTGCTTCTTCCAAAGAAGAAAAGGACTCACCAAATCTGACATTTTCTTGTTTGAACAACTTATTATTCTTGACTCAAACAATGATTAATGATAAAAATCTTAAATCAACTATATATTAAACATCATTAAATTACTGTTGGGTTCCCGGACTATTCGTCCACGTTTCAAGCCTCAGTAAACACTTTTGTGATTTAAATAATTTTATTTGAGAACCGATTGCGACTCTATCTTTCTGAAGATACATTTTTTAAATAAAATGCAATTTTTTAAAACATTAAAGTATTGAAATCATCATTCCAAAAATTTAATATTTAATGGTTGAGTTAGGAAAATTAAAATTCTTGAAAAGATAAACATAAACATATAATTCACGAATCTATTTAAATATGAAACTTAAAAATAAATTATATTGTTGAACAATAGTGTAAGAAAATTACTTTATAATAGAAGTTACGAAATTATGAATAAATAAAAAATATATTTGGATTTAATTGTCTTTAAAAAATTTTAAGTTATAATTTATTATACTTAAAAGTATATAAACTTTATTTAACTAAAAGTATATTTATATGTCAATATTTATATTTCAAATAGGATATCTGGTTGTGCTAAAAAGAAAACGTAGTTCCTCAGAAATTTGTTTAAAAAATCATTGTTTGTTAGAAATAAAGTTCTGCAAGTTAATGATCCTAGATTTTGACATCATTTTAATCTCAAACCCAACAGTTTCAATAACCAATTTTTATCTTTATCGCATAAAAGAAACAAATAAAGTTAATGAACTCTTCTCGCAGCAAAATTTATTACATTATTTACGAGTTTCTAGTTCATTTAGCACAAAAGTGACGAAAAAAGTCTGTAAATATTAGTATTTGCTGTAAAACTATTTCAAAAATCTCCATAAGTGCAGAAACAATTGAAATGATTGAGAAAAATGAATATCTTACCTTAGATCACTTTTGTTACAGTGCCAATTTTGCGCCCAGCTACTTTTATCCGTTCAGGTCCCTGCAGAAGCATTTCAAGGGGAAATCTACTACAATGATTCACATTTGAAACGGAATGTGGAACTTTTCTTGAAAGATCAAAGCGTGACTTTCTTAAAAAAAATCATTTTTGGAACTCTTGCATCATTGCAGGAAGTATTTGAATCCAAATTTATTTCAAATTGAAAAATAAATAACCTACCCAACCCTTGTTGTTCTTATGTTAAAATATATTCTTCGTGTTGCTTTCTTTTAACACGTAGGCCTGAATACTCATGGAACGCTCCATGTAAGATTGGACAAATTACTCTGCACGAAACATGTTTTCTAATAGAAATTTAAAATAGGAGTTTCATATTCTATCAACCAAATTATCATTGGATATTATTAAAATTACTCATTGTTTTGTTAAAAATGTTTTAAAACAACTTTCAAAATTTTGGACATTTTATCATATTTTAATAATTTTCTAATATTTTTGATTGTGTAATAATAATTTTATTTATAATCAATTAAATAATTACTAAAAATTATTTTATTCAAGGTCGTAGACAATTTCATTAGCCCTTATATTTCCCCTTTTAAATCACTTATACCAGGAACGACGCTTCCAGATATTAAAATATATGAATCTTTAATGCTTCGTTGTCCTAGTTCGCCGGACCTTTTAACAGCATTCAATATATCTAACGCATTCATGAACAATCTCACTTCTTCCATATATAATCAAGTATTTGTTATTTGAAATAGTATCACTAAATATATTAATAATAAATCAGTATATTTCAAGATATGTGAATGATTCCATCTCTAAAATAGAAAATATAAACATTTCGGTGGTCAATACGACCAATCTCGATAACAACTTGAATAACTTGAATGGTATAATTACTATTTTGAAGGGTTCAGCATCACAGGAAACAGTCACAGAAGTTTGTTTTTAGTTTCCTAAAAGTATTTGATGAATTTAAAATTTCAGCTTCAAAAGCCTGTTATACCACTGGACATTTCCGTGTTCATAAACAACATTAAAACATTAAGCAATAATTGGGTTAGTGTCTTATTTTTTATAATCTTTATTTTATTAATTTTAAAGATTTCAATTTGATTTCAAAAAATTATATTGTGATTTTAAACAAGTGTTCTCGTTTATTTAATGATGAATCAATTATCATAAAACGTTTGTTATTATTGAAAATATAAATATTTAAATTTAATACAGAGTAATCTGACTCAAACTTATATTTTCAAAAATTTATAAAATTTATTTACCAAGTTGTCCCAAAAGTTATAAACGTTTTCAGTCAATAACTTCAATTGTGATTTATAGTTAAACAAAGTTATGTTCATTTCTCAAAGAACAATTGTTTTCTATCACATTCAGTCATCTTTGAGTGAGTTTCTCAAGGTCATTACAATACTAATCAGACGATTTCAATGCAAAGAAATTGGCAATGGCAGTTTTCATATCTTCCTTCAATGGGACAATCAGTGGGTCTTCGAACTGGGTTACTGTTCTGGAAAAAGTACAGAAAAAAACTGTTGAGCCGTACTGTTCTTCCATGAATTCTGGCCTTCAACTTCACAGATTTCAAGAGTTGCGGTGACC
>MQRK01138177.1:0-15526 GCA_001938485.1 Girardia tigrina | reverse complement strand
TTTATTTGTCTTTAGCAAAAATAAGGATATAGGCCAAGTGCTCCACAGCTCCTTCTCAGTTTAAATCGGCTAACACATTTAGTTTTTTTAACTTAATTTCTCTTTTCAAACAATATTGACCTCTCTTTGTTGAAAATGCTGTTTTTAGTTTTCATTTGTTCTCCAACACCACATGATGATGTGCGTTTCCAAAATCAATCGTACTGAAGTATTTTACTTCATTTATTGTTTTTAGCATTTCCGCCACAGTTGGCATTTGGAATGCCTGTCTAACGGTGATAATTTTCAAAATCGACGCAAGCTTGAGTATCTCGCTTTTCATTTTTCCACGCACATACCAAATGGGAAGTTCCACGAAAAAAATACGTTTTTCTATGATATCACTTTCTTCGTAGTTTCTGATAATATCATCTAATTTTTCCGCGAAGCGTTGATTGTCGATACGGTTTTACCAGTACTGGTTCTCCAAATGTCTCCATTTTGTGTTTGCATAGGGATGTTTTACCGATTTCCCATTTGTTCGCCATAAAAATAACATTTTCTATTTCTTTAATAACTTCATTAATGGGTCATCTATTTTCTCTTTGTATATTTTGTTTGTATTCTTTTTAGCCTCTCGTCTTCAGATATGTAAAATCGAATTACTAGTTTTTCTTCACTGTAGCTTGAGTCGTTTTTTTAAACTTAATTCCTAATTAATTTATCTAAAAAGTCCATTCATACGATCATTTCAGGATCAAAAATTTTGACTTTAAAACATCTAGCGTTTCCGAAACCAATATCCATAATTTTTTTCCCAGTGCCCAAAGATGTGCGGGTATGCATTATCCTGGTGGAAAATGACACCTTTATGATTGACCAACTCTGGTAACCTTTCTTTGACTGCATTCAATTTTTCCAGAGCACAGTGATGCGTTTCACATTGCGTGATGTTTTAAAAAAGCAAGCTACATAAAAAAATTGACACAGTGTAGGGTTAAAATTGGGATCATTTAAGCAAAAAAACTAATTTAATAATTTCAAAGTATGACTTGTTTTAGCATATAAAGAAGTTTACCGACAAAAATCTAATACAACAAAGAAGGCTTCTATTTTCGCTAAACTGAGTTCACGCTCATGTAGTCTAATTAAACATATTCTCACACTATAGAATATCCACTGGTGTTTCACTTCAGCAACAGTAATTACTGTTATAATTACTTTTTATAATCCAGTTATAATCGGAAAGCAGCATTTTATAATTTTGAATTTTTATTGAGTATTTTGATGTACCTTGTGTTATGGGTTGGAGCTGGTGTATGAGGTTTACTTTTAACTACACTGTCGCGTTTGGCCATGTACTGTCGCCATTAATGTTGTTTGGTGTTGAAACCATGTTTACTAATCTCTAGTAGGTTATCTGCTATAGCTGCTTCTAGATTAATGTCAAAATTGATAAAAGATTTGCGCAATGACAAACACTATGTTGAGTTCAATTGCACCATTGATTCAAAATTTTGTCCGCATAAAACATATACAACAAGGCATTACTCATATAAATAGCTCTTCAAGAGTGATAGTTCTTAGGATAATTGACAATTATTTTTATGTATACTACTTTTTCGCTGAGTTAAACATGGTTCATTTTGATGTACTATTTCTAATTAAGAAAAAATAATTTTATTTATTGTGGCTCATCAATTGTCATTTTCAGACGAAAATGATTGAAATGATGGTTTGAAATAATCATGATATGATCATAAAATGACTTTTATTATTCAGCCTATAAATCTGTGACTAATAATGGTCCAAATCTCAGTAGTATCGCCTCACAGCATAACACTACCACGCAAAATTTTAATCAGTACCTCCAGAATCTTTTCAATCAGTTAAATACCACTCTCAGTGACGATAAGTGCCTCAATGTAAGTGATTGTGGGCCTGTGAGAAACAGTCTTACCAGTTTAACTTTGGGATTCAATACATCAAAGGTTGATAATTAAAATTTCATGTTTCAACGTCAATGACATTTTCAGATAACATATTTTGCCGATGTCAACACCGTTAATGTCCTCAATGGATTCAATGTATCGAATTTAGAGAATGCAACTAATGAAGTATATTTATATATTTGTACTTTCATTTTTATTATATTTGAATTACTGAGATAGTGCTTTTTTGCGCAATTTTTTTGGCTGACATATTTATACGTATTTATATATTTCATTATAAAAAAGTTTAGACTAATAATATATAATTTGAAATATATTTTTGTTTATAGTAACCAAATTTATAATCATTTTAAAAAATTATTACTTATTTATTTATTAATTATAAAAAGCTTTACAATAATAACATTTTAATAAAATATTTTTAATTTGTTTTAATAAGTAATATATTCTATTGTAACATATATAATTGAAAGCTTCTATAGTTGAAAATATTTTAAGTAATAGGCGTATTTTTTATGTTTGATAAGCCAAATAAGAATAATACCGACATTACTTTTTGGCGGTACGAAAACTAAAATGAGTGCAAGGCTCGTATCTCCCTTAAGAATGGTGAATCCTTTAATAAAATAAATAGTCATTCCCATGGATCTTCAGCAGGGGCTGTAGAAGATTGTTGAACATGTTTTGAAATTTCGTATTCCATCATCATCAATTATAATTAATTATTGTTAGTTTTTATTTGTAATTTTTAATGTTAGTTTTATAAAAACTGTTTTAAAGAAGTGCTTTTTTATTTATTTTAAATATTTAAGGTATTATTAGATAATGTTCATTTTTATGTTTATTAATGGGTTGTGGAGCATTATCAATAATGATTCACAGAACTGTTACTCATAATGTGAATCAACACTTCTGTGAAACAGAAAACTCATCCTTTGAAACAGAAGAAATTCTTTTCTTTGCAATGTAACTGTAGTAAAAAGTCGAAAAATTGTTTAAATTGACAGAATTAGGCGAAAATTGAAACATCTAAACCAGTGAAAATAAACAGTGCTGTTCTCTCACTATTCTTATTTACAAGATATCATGGTTTTGTGAAACCTATTATGACAAATAATTCATTTGTCATTAAAAATAATAAAATAAAACTAACTAGTTTTAATAAATAGTTGGTGTTTTTAAAATAAAGATTTAAAAGTAATAAAAGCGTGTTTTTATTTATTGTAAAAGTCACACCTATGAAAACGTTGAAAATCGTTCCGACCAATTATGGGCGTGGGAAGTTTCGATTTGGACAGAGCAATACTGTAAATTCTCGTTGATGGTACCACGGGCACTGACGGGTAAGGCATCAGTCATATTCCATGAATTGAACTAGGTGACGTGCACAATTTTGAGAATAGCGCAGCCACACTTACAGAAACGTTCGCTCCAAGCCTGAGGTCATCATGAGTGAGTTTCACCTCCCTACGACTGATTCCCGGTGAGGGCGTGGCATGCGGAGGGTTTTGTCGTCCAAGTTTTCCAAGACAGCCATGAAAAGTGTACGCTGAAGCTTCTGTTTTTGGAGTGATTCTGTTGGCAATGATCCGAGACAGTATTTTCCCTCCTAAATCTAAAAGATATTTGCCTCTATAATTGTTTGAATCTTTGCGGGTTAGTTTCCCCTTGAAGAGAATCACCACTTTCGCTTCTATCTAACTATTTGGAAAGTCTTCCTATTTAATTTAAATGTTCCTAAAACATTCTCCTAGAAAGAAAATTATTTAAGTCCCCCATTTATAGATTTCACTGCTTACTGCGTCCATGATTTCATCAAATGATGGAGGTTGATCCAATTCATCCAGATTCTGTGTATGTTCTGCGTTATTTCTGATATCTAAGTCTGTTGAGGCCTTCAAAAGTTTTGTAAATTGGTCACTGAGTTTCATTTTTCCAATCGGGTTTGAGAGCACACATAGAGTGTTCTCTTCCGCCTGCAAGTTATAGAGAATGTATAATTCTGTTATTTTCTTTATTTTCCCTTCTACATCATTGTTTATAATCCTCTTGCTTTGTTCCTTCAGAACTTCAGATCTTCCGCGTTTACATCTTCAAATAGTCCTCGGGATGAGGAGTCTACTGGCTTTCCACCTAGAATATATGACATAGTTTTTGCTTAGCCCGAATTCGGTTCTCCTCTCTTATTTTTTCTTTAAAAGTAATTTAAATTCCTCTAGATTACCATGTGACCATCTCCTGATTAAATATCCCTTATGGTCTAGATGTTTTGAAGTAATTTGGTTTTATTTTCTTTACGTCGTAAAATTCATTCTCTATCCGTTATCCCTATCCAATGTGGACCTCCCATCTCTTTCGAATGGTATTGACCGTATAGGTTTTTTATAGGGTTCATCCGAACTAAAGAGTCACTAGCATTCCCCTATAGGCCTCCTCTAGGGTCGGATAGTTTCGGACTCCGAGATCCTTTCGGCTTCTCTGTAAGAAACGAATACTCATGGGTTTTATATCCCTGGTTCTGCATACCCTTGGCTGGATTCGTGGACTTCGTACAGCCGCAATAGGGACATCTGAACTCTCTCCTTGCAGTGAGATCTTCAATCCTAAAAGTGAGATGTGTTTCTTCAGTACCTATCGATTCCTCCGGGGATTCCTCCGTTTTGGTCCCTGCCATTTTAGTACCGCTGTTTGAAATAAATATTAATTTAATATGAAAAATTGTATTTTATATAAAAAATTCTGTATTTATTATCAAAAAATATGTATTTAATATGACAAAATATCAATTTATTATGAAAACTTATAAATTAAATATGAAAAATTATATATTAAATATAAAAAATTATATATTAAATATGGCAAATTATCAAATGCATATGAAAAAAAGTAAATTAAATTTGAAAAAATAGACTACAAATGTAAAATTTTTATTCATAGTTATTTAAAATTCTTCTTTGGTGGTAAGCTTAATTGCAAACGTGAATTTTTAAACATTTTTCATATTAAATTGATATTTTTTCATATTAAATACTTATTTTTTCATATTTAATTATTTTAAATACATATTTTTTCAACATTGAATTAAAATTTTTTTTAATTGCTGAGTTCGTGAATTCGTCAATTAAACAAATTCGGTATAACAGATCATACTTACTACTGCTAAAAATTTTATAAATAAATTTACCAAGAAACAAAACGGTGGTACCAAAACGGCGGTACCAAAATGGCAGTAGCAAAACGGTATGTACCAGATTCCTTCACCGCCGTCACGGATTTAATCTTGTTTCCTGAAATGTTAAGGTTTTCTTCGACTCTTTCTTCTTTGTTATTTGTTATACTGGTTTGAGCTTGTGTCATTGTTGGCTCTCCAATTTCTTCTGTCTCCTCCAATTTATGATCCCGGTTGAAGTGCCTGGTCAGCCACCCATCGTTTTATATGACTTTTTAACCTCTCCAATGGAAGAGTTTTTACACCCGTGGCAATTAAAAAAATCATTATTTTAAAACTGTTTTTTTATAAAACTAACATAAAAACTTACAAAATATTAAATTATAATTACTGCTGATGGAATAAGAAATTCCGAAACATGTTCAATAATCAATTAAAAAAAAGAATTAAGAAACTTATTTTTCAGAAATATCATATTAGTGTTCACAAGACTCAGTGATACATATAATACAATTAATGATTAATATTTTATTCTGTGAAAATCTTTTTTAGACCAATAGTTGACTAAATTTGCCTGAAATAGTTCATCTGCAAGCTGAGCAGTATGGTAATCAAGTCGGGGCTAAGTTTTTTTAGAAAGAATATCTGACGATAGAGTTGATCCTACAGGAAGCTATCACAGTGATTCATATCTTCAGTTGAAGAGTGATCAAAGGAGAACGAGAAACGGTCCTCATAAAGACTAGAAACAATGATTGGACAAGAAATGCGGCTCCAACCAATTTTATTAAATTTTCGTCTTACAAGGAATGAAAAAGGAAATAAATTATGGATATTCCTAATAAAATTTTTTAAAAATTGTAGTATTGCATTTCAATTGACGTATAAAATACATTTGAGGGCGAAAATGTTTCTAACAGTTAAAAAATATTTATAATAAATCGAAAATCCGTGAAATGTGTTTGTCTTCTAAAAAGCATTCAGTTGCTGAGCTGAAATGGTAAAGTGGTTTCTTGACTCAAAAACATTGGCATTTAAGAATCTCATATTTATATGTTTCTTTAATGCTACAAAAATGAGATTATTCATTTTATTCAGGTCAATGATGCTATATCAAAAATCAAAAACGAAATTAATTCAACAATCACGGGCTACATGAATAGTAAAATTTAAAAATTTTTTCTGTTTGTGTTTATTGAAAATCTTATAGCAATAATTAGTAATTTTAATGGTAGCAATTTTATGAACGGTCTGGAAAATACCATAAACGGAACAGTAAATGCTACTATTTCTCAAATTAATACCGTTAAGTCGTATCTTGATCTAAAAATTGTGAATAATAGATCTATCAACGACGACGTATTATACGTCGAATATGTCCAATACTGGTTTGTTTGTTCATATTAAAAATAATTCTGATATATTTGTTTTATTTCATTTTTTATTAAATAAATCTACTCTATTAAATCTAAAAGACTAGTGTGGTGCATTGCGTCAAAAATATCAGTAAAGATATATATATATATATATATATATATATATATATATAAACATTGTCAATGTGGTTTGATTTATATTGATTACTGAAAAAAATCTTAAATGTTTAAAGAAAGATTAATTACAAATTTCTTTAAAATGTGTAAAATGTGATATTTTGCTCTAATTTGACGTAATCTACAAATATGCAAACTGAGTATATTTGCAAAAGTTAGAAGATAAATAGAACAACAAGAGAATATGGAAACATTTTTCAACATTCTGTAATCCGGTCACATTCGACAATCTTTCGAAATAGGTTTTCTCCATCTAATAATGCAGTGGTTAGCGAGAGTTGGCATTGCCAATATCGAACTTTATCTGTTTAATTCAATTAATTATAAAAACCAAAGAACCCCAATAAAATTAAATTTCATGATATATTTTGGTAGTTTTAACATCGTAATTTAAATACAGAACATGTTCTTTTTTACGGATTATTTATGACTCCTAGATTATGAGAAAGAAATGATTATGTTAGGTTGTTCGGAAAGTTCGTTGCGTTTTGTAATAAAAATTTCAAAGATGAATTTTTTTGAACTTCCCTGAAAATAAAAAAATTATAAATAAATATTGACATTAGTTTTTAAAAATAAATCATTTTTATATAGATTATAAATTTATAATGGAAGAAAATAAACATAATTTAAGACATGTTACTTTATTTTATTTTAATAAGAAATAAAAATGATACAGAAGCCAAGAAGAAAATCTGTAAAGTTAATGGCAATGATTCTGTTGGAGAGAGTACATTTCGTAAATGGTTTGCAAACACTAAAAAAGGTAAATTCAACGTTGAGGATAGAGAAAGATCTGGCCGTCCATCAAGTGTCAACGACGACAATATCCGTCACATAGTAGCTGATAACCCAAGAAATACAACAAAAGAATTAGCTAACATGCTTTGTATGCACCAATTATCAGAAAAATCTCAGAGTGTGCCTTCGCAAGCAATTCTTTGATAAAAAGAAATAAAATCGAGCCTTTTCTCAAGTGAATGTGGAAATAGGAAAGATCTTGTGGAGACAGCAGTAGGAAGCAATTTACATCAGCAAAGCCTGATCATCATCCAAAAAAGGTTTTGCTTAGCGTATACTGGATTGGAAGGGAATCATTTATTTTGAATTGCTTCCCAACAAAGATACAATCAATTCTGATAAATATTGTCAACAATTATCAAATATAGATGTAGTAATAAAGTTGAAACACCCGAAATTGGCCGACAGAAAATGTGTCGTCTTTCATCATGACAACGCAAGGCCACACATATCTTTGTAGACTGGAAAACAATTATAGAAGCTTGGATGGGATATTCTTTTGCATTCTTCTTTTTCTCTGGATCTCGCTCCTTCAGATTATCAACTTTTCAGGTCCCTTCAAAACTCCCTTATTAGATAGAAATTTGAAAGTTCAGAAGGTTGCAAAAGTACCTGAGAAAAAATCAAAGCTTTACGAGAGAGGCATAATGAGTCTTGAGCAGAGATGGAGAAAGGCGGTATAGAGCAACGGATAATATTATATTAGTTAAATACGCCTATGTAAGCTTTTAAAACCTGCAAACTCCTTTTAAAAGAAGCTACAAATTTTCCGAACAACCTATAATATAATCTACTAAGTAAAATTAATAGAAAACTCTTATCCAACTGCGGGAGATTATCATTTGAACATTTTTGATCAAGAGATCTTATAAACTATGCTTTCTTAAATGACAGTACTTACCATTATTTTTTTAAAATGCTTGTAATGAATCCAAAAAGCATTTTATACATACAATTTTAAGAGGCTTACGATGTATCCATCATCAATTATACAAATTACACGTAATTGCTTTATTTTAATTATGCCGAAGTGTGCAGTAATGGTGAAACCGGTTTAAGAATTGGCTTTTTTCGCTATTTATATAATATTAATTTAAATTCTTTATTTATTTTTAGGTTTATTGGGTTTTGTATTTTGGTTTCAATAATTCTTCTGATAGTTTTATTATATTATCTTGGACTTTGTTTTGGAATATGTGGATCACCAGGTGATTATTCACGATGTAACAAAGGCTCTGGTAGCGGATTTTTTATGGCGTAAGAATTTACGTTTGCTTTTAATTTACTTTTTCTTTTTCATAGATCTGTTGCTATATCTTTTATATTTGGGTGGTTTATAATGTTGATTGCTACTATTTTGTTTTTACCAGGAGGATTAATGTATACAGAAGTCTGTACCTACTTGAATACGAAAGATACAAATAGAATACAAGTAATTTCTTCTAATTTCAATAGTTTTCAAATAATTTCTGTTATTTTTAAATAATACAGTTAATCATTCTTGTATGGATAAAAAACAGAAAATAGTACAAAATTGTCGACTAACAAATTTTGATAAATACTTTTCTTAATATATTTATAAAAGATATAAAGAAAATTAAACTTGATATTTGTTTTCGAGATTTCGACTTTTGATAATGCCATTTTATGACCTCTGGAGAATTTGATATTTTAGTTTTTTAAAGATACTTTTTTAATTTTTATCATTTGTGTCATCTGACGCATCGTGTATTATTAGTTGAAATCCGACATTAATGTGAGGAATATTTTAAATTGTATGAATGTGTCAATGTTCGAATGCTACATGTTGATTTGAGTATGTTGAATTTAGAATGGTGATTCTTCCACCCAGATGGAAATTGGTATTTCTTTTGTGTTTACAGTAATTGATGATTCGAACATAATTAAAATAATAATGAAATGATAATAATTTGATAAGTTTAATTTTTTTAAATTACCAATCCAAATCAAGTTTAATAATTTTATTAAAGAAGAAAAGCATTTAATTAGATATAAATAAAACTAATAAAATTTTAAGTTAAATTCATTTTTCCCAATTCGATAATGTTTTTATTATGAGTTCTTATAAAGAAATAATTTCAATTATTAATTTTAATAAATATTTTGAAAATTAAATATTTTAAAAAGATTTAGAATAAAAAATTATAAAAGATTTTCGAATAATCATTATTAAAAATAGAAATAACAAAACCAATTAGTAAGATGTCAAATGGTGAACGATCTTGTGAGAGTTGTAATGACTCTAAATGTGATAATATCACATATTCAAATGATAATTGTCTATATGTTCTTAATAATAACGTAGCCAAAACGTTTTATATTTTTTTTGTATCTGAACACAAAATTAATTAGCAATTGATAAATTTAGATTATTCTTGAACCCAAATCATTTTTTCTGTTTGAAACTAAATTCATGTCAGAGACGATATTGTTTGTAATACTACTTTTAATTTACAATCTATACTTGCTGTATATTGGCATTTTAAATAATTTATTTAAGTTTTAAAGAAGCCGTTTGACTAGTTCTACTTTTGGAAACCAATTTGTTAAGTGATGCGAAAATAAATAATCAAATTAACCGAATATTGATGAAATCATCTTTAAGAAGCCATTTTTCATAGAAAAATATTGATGGACTACTTCATCATCAATTTATAAATTAATAAGGAATGATATGCATATTACTATCAAAACCACCATCAGGTAAATTAAGATTTAGTATTGTGAGTAGGAATAATTATGTAATAATTATTTTGTATGTGTTGAAAAAACTGATTGTATGATGTCAACAGTGTGATGAGTGTAGGTGTGAGTGTGAGGGAGTACCAAATGATAAAGCTTTAGAAATGTGAGGCATTAAAACAGCACTTTTACCACTTAAATCTTTGTATATATCATGGTTATTTGTTGAATAATATTAATTGAAATAAAACTTTAAACACCAAATTTGTATTTTCTTGATTCGATGACTAATAAGCATATTTAAATTTTTTACGAAGCATATCAGTAAATAAATCAGTGACTTTCAGTGATCTTCGTGTATAAATTAATAACAATTGTTCAGTCCTTTTTTAAGACTGTGATTGCATACTTAATATAGAAATTAAATCATTTCAATATAAATATTCACGAAATCAAATAATTTCTACAAAAAAGAGAGACTTGTTTTAATCTTAATAAGTGAATTTAGATTATTTGAATTAATATTGTCAGTGTCAATGGTCCTTAAATCAGAACAACAATTCTTCATTTTAATTGGAATTTTCAGAAATCTCTTCATTTTATAAGAACTGTCGATTTTTAAGGAATCAAAGAATATTAGAGATGACAATTGACGCAATTAAATTAGAGATGTGAAATTGGATGATTAAAAAGTATAGTGTTTAAAAGTATAGTGAAAACTAATTAATGACCTAATTAAATAAATTTGTTTAACGGCAATCCATCAGATTCTTATAGACCTCAAATTTTATTTGTATAATGTAGTGATTGCAGTTGACTATAAACTATTGAGTTTCCAATTCCATCTTTTAATAACGATACCCCTTCTTTGGATGATGAACTAACATATTTGAACTAAGGTAAAAACATCCACTGAGGATCTAAATAAACTAGAAGATCATGTACACCAAGGCCCTGCTTTGTGTCTCTATTCGGTTCCGAAAGTTGAGACGCTAAATGAGTTTCGACGCATAACGAATATGTGATAATATTGATCAGAAAGACTGTTTACAATACATCTATCTAAATAAAAAGCAAAATAAAATAATTTTTTATCAAGAAATAGTACGAAAATTGGGCTCTTAATTCATTAAAACTAATTAATAATATAAAATCAGTAAAAAGTAAGTATGCATTATAAATATAATTATCAAAACTTCTTGCAAAATCAAAATTTACTTTTTAAAAAAATTTTCCAAAGTGGTTTGTACTGCATTGTCTTTTTTTCCGCATAAATGTGTTTATAGCAATTTATGCTACCCAGAACTGATCTGTTTACCCTCGAACTTCTTTCGTGATTAGGGTCATCTTGATTAAATATCTGCAGAGCTTGATCAATTAATTGAAAAGCTTGAGCTAATTGTTTCGTTGTTAACGTGTGTTCAACGACAATATCTTCGATTTTTTCCTCAGAATCACTACTGTGTGTTGTCAGAAATTTCATTTCCATTAATTGAGAAGTTTTTATCTCTTCATTGTGCGAATCCAATAGTTCTTCTATATCTTCGACCTCCATTCCTTCAACTTACAATGCGGATGCTAAGTCAACTATCTCTTTAATTGCAGTTATCCTATCATTATTCGGGTCATTTTCCAATGGGCTATGTACACATTCCCATGGTAAAATTCATTCATATTTATATGGCAAAAAATAAAAAATCAATCGATGCAAAAGCGAATAGATGCATAACGATTAGACGTATAGCGGGGCTTTGGTGTATATTTTTTTTAACTTTGGGAATGTTTGGAGCGTTGTTGAGTTCATAAAATTTTTGAAGTTACAATCTTATCAAATTAATAATTAAACAATTAAATTCCGTAAAATATTGTTATAGATATGTTAAAATAAGATTTTCTGAAATTTAATGTAAAAAATTAATTCATGTAAGAAATAAAATAAATTTTACGGTAGGTTTATTAAAAGATTTATTATAAAGTAATATAAAGTTTAATATTTTATTTGCGAAATGAAAGTAAAATAAAATATTTTTTGTAACGTTCTTTTATTTTACACGATTAAATCGAAGTAAATTAAAAATGTCACTATAATTTTATTTTTTGGAAATTTTAATTGGAATCAAAATATAATTGTAAAAACATTAAATCGATTTAAATGAAACTGCGGTTTTAATTTTATTTTGGAAAACGTAATTATTAATGGGAATATAATTTTATTTTTTATGTAAAAAAGAGGTAGTTTAAAAAATGTTAAATTAAACGAAATTGCAATTTTAAATTCTATTTTCAAATATTATTAAATCCAAAGTAATTTTTAATGAAAAATGCTATTGTATAGAATTGGGAAATTTAATTGAGAAACAGGTAGATTTCAAGGTAAAAATAAAGTTGAAATTTAATAAAAGACGAAACAAAATCTTTGTGACAAAATTTTAATTCACTTTATAATTTTTTATGAAAAAAAGTATAGAATTTTAATTCGAAAAAATACAATAACCATATTTATATTTATATCAATTCTTATTTATAATGGTTTGTGTAAAAAGAAAGTTCAAAAGTTCCTCCGAAATATTTGTTTAAAAAACTCAAATTGTGGTAGGAATAAAGTTTGGTGTTCATGACAACGTCTTTTGATCATGAACACAATAAGGAGCATTTAAAATTATTCCACATTTATAAATTTTTTATCAATTTTTAAATTATTTAATTAATTTTACTTTGATAAACTGATTTAGAAGATATTCTGTTCATCAAAGAATAAAAATGGTGATAAACTACTGCTTCTTCCAAAGAAGAAAAGGACTCACCAAATCTGACATTTTCTTGTTTGAACAACTTATTATTCTTGACTCAAACAATGATTAATGATAAAAATCTTAAATCAACTATATATTAAACATCATTAAATTACTGTTGGGTTCCCGGACTATTCGTCCACGTTTCAAGCCTCAGTAAACACTTTTGTGATTTAAATAATTTTATTTGAGAACCGATTGCGACTCTATCTTTCTGAAGATACATTTTTTAAATAAAATGCAATTTTTTAAAACATTAAAGTATTGAAATCATCATTCCAAAAATTTAATATTTAATGGTTGAGTTAGGAAAATTAAAATTCTTGAAAAGATAAACATAAACATATAATTCACGAATCTATTTAAATATGAAACTTAAAAATAAATTATATTGTTGAACAATAGTGTAAGAAAATTACTTTATAATAGAAGTTACGAAATTATGAATAAATAAAAAATATATTTGGATTTAATTGTCTTTAAAAAATTTTAAGTTATAATTTATTATACTTAAAAGTATATAAACTTTATTTAACTAAAAGTATATTTATATGTCAATATTTATATTTCAAATAGGATATCTGGTTGTGCTAAAAAGAAAACGTAGTTCCTCAGAAATTTGTTTAAAAAATCATTGTTTGTTAGAAATAAAGTTCTGCAAGTTAATGATCCTAGATTTTGACATCATTTTAATCTCAAACCCAACAGTTTCAATAACCAATTTTTATCTTTATCGCATAAAAGAAACAAATAAAGTTAATGAACTCTTCTCGCAGCAAAATTTATTACATTATTTACGAGTTTCTAGTTCATTTAGCACAAAAGTGACGAAAAAAGTCTGTAAATATTAGTATTTGCTGTAAAACTATTTCAAAAATCTCCATAAGTGCAGAAACAATTGAAATGATTGAGAAAAATGAATATCTTACCTTAGATCACTTTTGTTACAGTGCCAATTTTGCGCCCAGCTACTTTTATCCGTTCAGGTCCCTGCAGAAGCATTTCAAGGGGAAATCTACTACAATGATTCACATTTGAAACGGAATGTGGAACTTTTCTTGAAAGATCAAAGCGTGACTTTCTTAAAAAAAATCATTTTTGGAACTCTTGCATCATTGCAGGAAGTATTTGAATCCAAATTTATTTCAAATTGAAAAATAAATAACCTACCCAACCCTTGTTGTTCTTATGTTAAAATATATTCTTCGTGTTGCTTTCTTTTAACACGTAGGCCTGAATACTCATGGAACGCTCCATGTAAGATTGGACAAATTACTCTGCACGAAACATGTTTTCTAATAGAAATTTAAAATAGGAGTTTCATATTCTATCAACCAAATTATCATTGGATATTATTAAAATTACTCATTGTTTTGTTAAAAATGTTTTAAAACAACTTTCAAAATTTTGGACATTTTATCATATTTTAATAATTTTCTAATATTTTTGATTGTGTAATAATAATTTTATTTATAATCAATTAAATAATTACTAAAAATTATTTTATTCAAGGTCGTAGACAATTTCATTAGCCCTTATATTTCCCCTTTTAAATCACTTATACCAGGAACGACGCTTCCAGATATTAAAATATATGAATCTTTAATGCTTCGTTGTCCTAGTTCGCCGGACCTTTTAACAGCATTCAATATATCTAACGCATTCATGAACAATCTCACTTCTTCCATATATAATCAAGTATTTGTTATTTGAAATAGTATCACTAAATATATTAATAATAAATCAGTATATTTCAAGATATGTGAATGATTCCATCTCTAAAATAGAAAATATAAACATTTCGGTGGTCAATACGACCAATCTCGATAACAACTTGAATAACTTGAATGGTATAATTACTATTTTGAAGGGTTCAGCATCACAGGAAACAGTCACAGAAGTTTGTTTTTAGTTTCCTAAAAGTATTTGATGAATTTAAAATTTCAGCTTCAAAAGCCTGTTATACCACTGGACATTTCCGTGTTCATAAACAACATTAAAACATTAAGCAATAATTGGGTTAGTGTCTTATTTTTTATAATCTTTATTTTATTAATTTTAAAGATTTCAATTTGATTTCAAAAAATTATATTGTGATTTTAAACAAGTGTTCTCGTTTATTTAATGATGAATCAATTATCATAAAACGTTTGTTATTATTGAAAATATAAATATTTAAATTTAATACAGAGTAATCTGACTCAAACTTATATTTTCAAAAATTTATAAAATTTATTTACCAAGTTGTCCCAAAAGTTATAAACGTTTTCAGTCAATAACTTCAATTGTGATTTATAGTTAAACAAAGTTATGTTCATTTCTCAAAGAACAATTGTTTTCTATCACATTCAGTCATCTTTGAGTGAGTTTCTCAAGGTCATTACAATACTAATCAGACGATTTCAATGCAAAGAAATTGGCAATGGCAGTTTTCATATCTTCCTTCAATGGGACAATCAGTGGGTCTTCGAACTGGGTTACTGTTCTGGAAAAAGTACAGAAAAAAACTGTTGAGCCGTACTGTTCTTCCATGAATTCTGGCCTTCAACTTCACAGATTTCAAGAGTTGCGGTGACC
>MQRK01138163.1:0-11336 GCA_001938485.1 Girardia tigrina | reverse complement strand
GGTGGAGAACATACATTTTTCCCCTACTTACCTTTCCCTAATAAAAAAAACATTCACTAAAAAGACATATAACTTTTTTAGAGACTTAACGAGGAGGTTATATGGGCAAATTTTATTACGCACCGGAAAACTGAATAAAGTTCCAAATGTTGAACAATAAACGGCAATTTGTGACAATAAAATATGGGTGAACCATTCTTTGACTCCTGTATTCTCACGTCAATCTATTGTGGCAGCTTGGTCCTTGGGGACGCATAAAATCCCCATAAACAACCCACTCCAATTGAACAGTTTACAGGTAATTTTCAAACGAAATTAGAAAAATTATCTTTCCACAGCAATTATATTCACTTTTTAAATTTTAAACCCTTAAAAATAATGAAATAGAGAAACAAGAATTATTAGTTACTTTATTGTTATATTTACCCGGATTGGGGGCACATTGTGATCTTGATAGGGTCAATATCTCACAAAGGTCACCACCACGAAAAAGTCATTATCTCGACAGGATACCTATCTCTGAAAATTATTATTTTAACATAAAATTAACGTTTTTAGAGACTTAACGAGAAGGTTATATGGACAAATGTTATGATGCACCGGAAAACTGAATAAAGTTCCAAATGTTGAACAATAAACGTCAATTTGTGACAATAAAATATGGGTGAACCATTATTATTAGCATGCAATATGGACGCTCACAGAAAGGATTGCCAGTAAATGTAGTCGTCTCACAAACAGGGGCAGATTATGGTGATAGGAAAAAATGGTCCATTGCTGTTTAAATTATACAGCGGCAGTGCAGGTCCCGCCAAATATCAGTCATTTATAAGTGACCTATCCATTGGTTTGCCAAGAACTACGCATTATCTAATCAATGATAATAGATTATGCTTTTGTCAATAATATTATAAATGATTTACCTATTTTAGCAAGTGTTTTAGAAAAAAATCTAGTCGAAAAATACTTGGATTAAATTTAGAAAATATATTTTATTTATATGAATGAAACAAATCTGTCAATGAATTGCAAGGATAACTTCATCATAACGAGAATGTTTTCAACTATTGTGCTCAACTAACTATTATTATATTCATTAGGCTGTAGCAGCTCATAGCAAATGACTTCCTTTTTTCTTTTTCATTTATTAAAACTTTCAATTCTTCATGTTCTATTTTTTTGTTTACCAATACGTTTTTTAATCATTGAAGTTCGTTTACACACAAATGTTATATGTGAGCCTCCCATCTCTTTCGATTAAGTATTGACCCTAATGCTCTTTAGGTGGTACACTCAAACTTAAGTCCTAAGGGCCCCCAAGAGGCCTCCTACGGGATCAGTTGCTTTCCGCATCTGAGTAGTCGGTTTGCCAGTAAGGAAAGACCAGCCATAGGAAATGGTACCATGAAATACATGCCTTTGGATGTTCTGGTGGACGCGTCACATCCGCGAAATGGGCCTTGAAAATTTTCTTTCGCCTTCATGTCAGTTAGTCAATAGTCTCTGTGCGTTTCTTCGGCTATCTCTTTATCCTGGTTCATAGGCATACTCACAGATGCATCCGGCAAGTCAGAATTGGAATGGTTGGTTTGAGGTTTGTCTTCAGTCGGTGTTTCCAAGTTGTCTCCTCTCTGATGTACTGACTCTTCTGGATGTTCTTTGTGATTTCTTTGGCAATGTATCTTTAGACATCATCCTCAATTGTATTACTCTGGGCAGCTGGGGCATATGTTTCTTCCTTTCTTCTCTCTTTTCAGTTTTTGCATTGGCTGTTCTGAATTTGTTGTTGCATTGATATTCTGTTTGATAAAATGTGGTCTCCAATGTCGTCTCGTCTCACGTGTCTCTTGAGATTCTCGATCTCAGCAAACGCTTTGAAGCGTGATTTCACCCGGCAGTCATGCGGTCTGAGCCTGGGTAGGATGATTCTCATCATTTCTCTGGTGTCACCCTCTCGCACTATTCTCCTTTTAATTATGATTTTCTCAATTTTTCCATGCACAGTTAATAGGTCTTCATTTTGGACTGCTCTGCAAAAATCATTATATAGAACGCGAAACGATTAATAAAATATATTAATTACAGTTGATTGGGGTATACAATAAACCAACCAAAATTATATAGTTGTCCCTTTTTGTACTGATGCAATATTGTGCAATATGCACTGGGGTCAGCTCATGTAATTCATATTCGGTAACGTCATGGCACATGAAAACCGGAATTTGAACTCAAGTGATGTCAATTGGAGTTCGACATTACCGAACACGGTGAGAATTGACGTCACCACAATCATCAAATTTGAAATTGTCTCCAAACAACCAGTTCAAATATATTTTGAGACATTCTGTCAAATGTTACCTTTTTTCCATTCACTTTCTGTCCTCCAAATAGTTCACATTGATTTATTTTTTCACGTTCTCCAGACACTCACCCAGTTCCAGTTTTGCATGATATGAAATGTTGTATAATCAGAATTTCAACACTTTAAAAGTGCGTAAGTTTAATTTGAAAAGACTGTTTCTTACAGAAGTAGCACCATTTCTAGGAAAATTAAGACAACTAACTCACAATGTCATGCATTTAACAGTGGTTAACTAAATATTAAGAGTAGCATGACTGTATTTTGTACTTATAATTTTACCTGGATTTTAATAGAAATATGAAATGAATTAAAAAGTAAGATTTATATATACTTATATTCACAAATTAAAACATCAATCATCATATATATCTGTTTCTTTCACACAGTCAATAAGAAGAAGACAACTAACTCACAATGTCATGCATTTAACAGTGGTTAACTAAATATTAAGAGTAGCATGACTGTATTTTGTACTTATAATTTTACCTGGATTTTAATAGAAATATGAAATGAATTAAAAAGTAAGATTTATATATACTTATATTCACAAATTAAAACATCAATCATCATATATATCTGTTTCTTTCACACAGTCAATAAAAAAGCATTTGACATGACGATAATAATTCATCATGTCTTTGTATTCTTCCTTTAGTGCTACAACTCCAATTCTTTCTTCTAAAACGGCTTTTATATGCTGCTGATGCAACGGCAGTATATCTGTATAATTGGTTATCTCAGTTCTTAGACCCAGCTTTAGCTTGGCAAAGGAAGTCTAAATCGGATTGAGAAATGACGAATAGGGTGGAAATTGAATAATCTAATAAACAGATGCGATATTGAAATGAATTTTGGCATTATCATTGATTAGATAATGCGGAGATCTGGGCAAACTGCTGGATAGATCACTTATAAATGACTGATATTTGGCGGGATCTGCACTGCAGCTGTACTAAACTTTTTACTAAACTTTGAAGCTCGGTCGGCACTGGTTGCAATTATGTTAGAAAGATGAAATTTTATATTTAAGTATCCTATAGCATTAGTAAAAAATGTAGAAGGTATTCATTTCGAAATTTGAAAGAAAAATTTTTTTAGGCACACCCTAATATGTATATATATATATAAAATTTAAAAAAAAAAAATAAGTTAAGAATATTTTAGAATATTTATACAAAGTAATAGTGCATCTTGATCATAGATAATAAATTATCAAGTTATGTTACCATAAATTATCAGTTAAGAACGTCCTTTAAATTATCAGAGTATAAATGTTAAGAGTACAAATAACTAATAATTTAAATTTTATTAATCTGGAAAATATTATTTATATAAATATATGATTTTTAATCTATTAAAGAATTTTTAGTCTTCTTGATTATTTAAGAAATGATGAGAAAAGCATTATTAATAAGTGAAGAGAAGGCCTTCTTAATGAAGATCAAGAAGAGAAAGAATCCTTTAGTGACCGAATATAGTGATGGAGACATAATATCACATATGTTTTGTTACGTCACTTTATTCGGTCACTTAAGGATACTTTATTTTTCTCATCTTCACTAAGTTGCAGACATTCTCTATGATTAAAAAGATCAAGACAATTGTGAGGAAAATTTTAAATTGTTTGAATGTGTATATGTATTGATGTTGTATGTTGATTTGAGTATGTTGAACTTAGAATGGTGATTCTCCCACCCACATCAAAATTGGTATTTTTTTATTTACAGTAATGACTATTCAAACATAATTAAAATAATAATTTGCATAATTATTAATGAAATATTTGTTTTAATTTTCAGGTTTTTGTCGTAACAATAAATTTTTGTTAAGTGCGTGATTTTTTTTTGTTTCATCTCAATTTGTTCAAACTTACAAGCTACTCGGCCAAGATGAAGACATTGATTAAAACTGTTAAACAGTACAATGGAGATGAGGATATTGGGAAGTGGCTCGATCACGCTAAAGTTATAGCTGAAGTAGGTAATGAAGATTTGGCTAAAGCCATGCCAATGTTACTGGAAGGTAAGGCATATGATGTCTGGGTTAATTTAGATGAATTGAAGCAAAACAAATGGAACGACGATGAAAGTGTTCAGAGTTTATTGAATGATATAAAGCTCTTATGTTCATAGTGTCGCATTACCGACGAAAATACAGTTAGGTTATTTTTTATCAGCTCTTTTCCGTCGAATGTGAAGGAAAAAAATACAAACTTTGATCGAATATTCAAATATAAGTTTAGATTGTATTGTCAGTAAGGCCGATGTATTTTTAAGGGAAAATCGAGAAAAAATTGTTTTGGCCGTCAGGAATAGCAAGGAAAATAAATTGATTCCAGATTATGTCCGACAACCACCAGGATGTGATGGGAAACGTTCGTGGCAGAACGCTCCCCAAGAAATGTCACAAAAGTCCAATGATGGTGTCAAGAAGGCGGATGAGAGGCGCATATATAAAACCTCTTTTGCTAAATGCTATACTTGCGGTCAACCGGGCCATTTTGTACGGAATTGCAATAATTTAAACTATAATGGAGAGCAGTAGGTGTCGCTGGCTCTCCTATTATAATTCAGACCAATTGTGAGTGCTTGAATAAATAGTATAAAGGTCCAGACACTGATAGATACCGGTAGCATGGTGAATATGATCGAGAGAAAAGTATGCTATGGATAGATAAACGAAAAAGGAGGATGGGCCACTGGAGTGAGTGGAATAAAAGAAGTGCATAAAATGCAAGTTAGTGTTGAAGTAACCGTAGGAAGTAGAAGAGTAAATAGTGATATAATAGTGATCAATAAACTAGTATCTGGTGTTGATGAGATTTTTGGAATAGATTTGATAAAGAAATTAGGAGGTATTGAAATTGATTTAGATGGTAACGTGTCATGGAATTCAAACAGACAAGATGAGAAGATAAATCTTCATGTCATAGATTATGCGAGAAGAAAAAATATGGTAGAGTGCACAGTGATCGATGATTTTGACTTTACAGCAAGGTTCGATGGTAGTCGATGGGTGGTAAAATGGAAATGGAAGGACATAAAATCAATTCTACGGAACACTGGGGCTCAATATAAGAGGAGTGAAGAAGACAGGGAGGAGTACTTTAAGGAACTAAAAAGATGGATTAATAACGGATGGATGGTCCCAGTTGAGAGAAACAAGAATGGAATTATTCCTCTCATGTGTGTGAAGCAAGAAGGAAAAGGGAAGGTAAGACCTATTTTGGATTTCAAGGAGGTTAATAGGTTTATTCATTCTCATACGATGGATACAATAGCAGTTAGTGAATCGCTCCGCAAGTGGAGAAAAATGTCTGGAAATTGTAAAATTATTGATCTAAAAAATGCGTACTTACAGATACATGTTGAAAAAGATCTGTGGGAATATCAGCGAGTGTTTATTAATGATTGTCCTTATCAATTAACTCGATTGGGTTTTGGATTGGCTTCAGCTCCGAAGATCATGAATAGAATACTAGACTTTATTTTAGAAACTCAGAATGTATTTAAAAAGGGGTATCTCATTATGTGGACGACTTGATTGTAGATGAAAATATAATTTCAGCTTTGGAAGTGAGAAATCATTTAGAAGATTATGGACGGATATGTAAAGAACCTGAAAGAATTAGCTCGACAACAGTTCTTGGGCTTCAGATGTATTTAAAGCAAAACGTATTGATGTGGAAAAGAACGAATAATATTAATATAGCGGAGGATCAAGTAATGACCAAGGAACGAATTTATTCTATCCGTGGTAAATTATAACTGCACACTATCCTGCATGTGGATGGTTGAGGGTATCGTGTAGCTATTTAAAACGAATGTGTAACGGAATCGATTGGAATCAACCGGTATCACGTATAACAGAACTTTTGATGAATGATTTATTAGAAAGAGTAAACAAAGACAATGGAATACATCAACATCGACGTGTGGTGCGATACAAGTAAGATAGTAACAGGATGTGTTATTGAGTGTAATGAGAATACGTTAGAAGACGGTATTTGGCTTGGAAAAGAAGATGATTCGAGTCATATAAATTTAGCTGAACTAGAGTCGGTGATAAAAGGATTAAATATAATCTTGAAATGAGACTTAAAAGAGTTTGACATAATGACAGATTCTCAAGTAGTGTGTGGTTTGTTATTTCCCGTTGTTGATAGGAATAAAAAATAAAAGTAGGTGGAATAAATGAAATGTTTGTCAAGCATCGCTTAAAAATGATTGAAGATATAATTGGAGAATTTGATCTTCGATGTAAATTTGTGTGGATAAATTCAGAGCAGAATATTGCAGATCAGATGACTCGAGTAAAACAAAGTTGGCTGGATATGGAAAAGCAAAATGTAGCAATGACTGTAAGTGTCTGTAAATCTGCAATATCTGACATCAGAGAGCATCATAATTTGCACCATATGGGTGTAGAAAAGACCATTTATTTACTCGTGAGATATGGGATAGCAGCAGACGTTAATGAAGTTAAAAGGGTGATAAAAGAGTGTAATAAATGCATTTACTACAATGTAGTACCTCACGGAAAAGGTGAAGACAAGGTAGTTCCAGCAGACTCTATATACAGATATAACATCAGATTACCAGTAATGCGTGATGTAGCTGAAAAAAACGGTAAAACATGAATGGAAAATAGGTGATAAGATGTTTATTAAACCTCATCAGCATACAAGATGCACCGAGATATTGAAACAGGGGGTCATTACAAAGGTGGTTAGTGACAAGTGTGTTGATGTGGATGGAGTACCGAGACGCGTTCAGAACATACGACAGAGACAAGTAGAGAACATCGGACTGCCGGATATAGCAGTTGACGGAAAAAACGAAATACAAGATTGATATAGCAGCAGTAGTAGTAGTTACGAGGAAGAATCTGACGATCAAGTCAATCAGGACATTTGCATACGACGATCCAGCAGAACTCGGAAGAGACCTGATTGGTTAAACGGTTATGTGAACTAAGGTTCCGGTGGGGATATAATTATTAATGAAATATTTGTTTTAATATTCAGGATTTTGTCGTAAGAATAAATTTTTGTTAAAAGCGTGCTTTGTTTTTTTGTTTCATCTCAATTTGTTCATACTTACAATTTGATAAGTTAACTTTTTAAAATTAACAATTAAAATCAAGTTTAATATTTTCTTTTAAAAAGAAAATATTTTAAATAGATAAATAAAACTAATACAATTAAAATTAAATTCATTTTAACAATTTTACAAAATTTTTAACATTTTGAGTTTTTATAAAGAAATGATCAAAATTAATTTTTTTAATTAATATTTTTAGAAATTAAATATTTTAAAAAGATATTGAAAAATTGTTCGAATAATCATGATTAAAAATAGAAATAAAAAAACCAATTAGAACGATGTCAAACGGTGAACGATCTTCGAAACAGTCTCAATGTTCTTCACAATAATAATTAATGTTGAACCTATTAATAATTGAAAAAAAGAAGTTTTTTGGCTGAAAAAGGTTTCTGTGATGAATCGTCAATGACTTTTTTATTATTACTTTAAAAAAGATTTGGAAATGATATTCCAGAACGGATCTATTTAAGACGAAGATAAATGTAGAAATTCAAACAAAAAGAACATCCTCCTTTTAAATGAAAAAAAAGAATAAATATTTCTATTTCTACGATGAACAAAAATTAGAAACAAAATAATTTTTAAAAACTTTAAAGAGGAATTTCTAAAATGTTTAAAACGATTTTTCTCAGACGATATTTACTTTTTTGTTGGTTTACAAATTTTTCCGTTTCTTTTGTTTTATTTCTTTGAAAATTAATTTTATTTAATAATTAAATAACAAAAATAAAATACAAAACACTGACGAAAAAAATAATTAATTAATTTTGATTAAAGTTTTGCGTTTAATTTTTCGTCTGAAATTGAGAAGGTTATTTATTTATTTATTTTTATTTTATTCTGAAATTCAATTCGCCTGAAACTCGTAATTCCATTATATAAATCCATCTTGGACATTGTTTTCCCAAGATCAACTGAAACTATCACCACATAAATTTCAATTATAAATATTTCTGAAATACGATATCTTTTTTAATCGAATTTCGATTTTTTTGTTTTTCAATTAATTCCCTAATATTCTATGTTATGTAAAATAATTTTTATAATTATATAAAATAAAACCCATGATCTTACAAGTGTGCTCTTCATCGGAGTCGTCCACGAGCGCCTTGACAATGTTACCCTGAGTACCATTGTACGTCCCGCAGTTCGGTACCCCATTACACTCTAAATGCCTACTGATGCAATGCTTGCTCTTCAGACATTCAAAACCTGGACATACACCTAAAAATTAAAATTTTTTATTGTTGATCGTTAAAAAATTATCTATATTGATACACATAATTGTTTAACCCTTTCACTTCCCTACATGTATATACCCGCAAAAAATTTGTACCTCATATTATCCGCAAGTGCATTTTCGTGTCATGTTTTTAATTAGTTGCTAGCTCAATTAGACTTTTTCTATTCTGCACGAACACTCACTACATACTCATAATATAATATACTCAAAAAATGTATTCATCCAAAGTTAAAATTTAAAAAAAGTAAGTGTCCATAATAATTTATTAATCCACTATATATTAAATAGTGTGTGTTAGAAATTAAAAATACTAGGAAAATTTTTGAAAAAAGGTTAAATTAAATATTTACAAATTAAAATTTATATATAAATTAAATATGTAACGTTTGAAACAATTAAATATTTTAAAATGTTATCGTAATTTTAAAATTGATTTATAAAAGTAATAAAATAAAATCAAATATGAATATTTATAAGTATTTTTATTTATATCGGTTTAAGATTTATAAAACAAATTGTTTCTAAAAAATAAGTTTGTTTAAATATTAGATTTAAACATTTTTTGTGGTGTATAATAAAAGTTTGGATGTCTGAAATAACTTAAGTAATAATTCCGACGATGTTCCAATAACGTCTAATAGTGCGTATTGTTGGTATTGTTGGTACAATACTGATAATACGCACATTTTACATGTTTCCTACATTACACATAAAGGCAACTTATAACTCCCAGAAAAACAGTGAAGATATGTTTTTAGAATATTCATTAAAGTTAGAGCCACTGGGACAGTGATTTGATTTATTTGTATATTTTTTAGTATACATACTAAACAGACATTTTATTGAAAAGAAGGAAATATTTTTTTGACAAACAAAACAGGGAAACAAATAAGGAAACTATAAGATATACTTAGATTAAATAACAAACATATAGACAATTATAATAACCTTCTGATGTTCTCTTTAGAATTTCTGACCATATTAGCTTGAAACCCTTTTGTCCATACGCTCTTGGAGTTGTGATAAATCTAGAATAAAGTAAGTTTTTTTTATAAAAATTAAACATAGCAAATTGAAAAATTAAATTAGTTTGTCAAAGAAAAGCAAATAATTTCCCAAATTTTTGTCTTTAGGGAACGATCTCAATCAATAATTTGTCTGATAAAAACAAAGAAAAAAAACAAAATTCTATGTTCAATTTTTTTGATACACCGAAAAGAAATTTCGTTTGTGATACAATCTTCAACTTTTCTTTTTGGTTTAAAATTTTCGAGAATAAATCTCTGAAATTGTTTTTTATCTAATTTAATTAAAATAAATTTTTGTTTTTTACAATGATTTTGAGTTAATTTATGACACGGTTTTTAAACATACGGTTTTTACAAAACAATAAGTTTTCCTTACTTTAGAGAGGTATCGCTCTGTGATCATTTAGAAATTTATGATGAATATTTACAAAGTGTATAAATGTGGTATCTTGATTTGAGTGTGCTGAAATTGAAACGGTGATTCATTCACACAGTAGGAATCACAACTCGAATCGCCTGCAGGAAAATTCTCCACAAAACTTTCGTACTTAGACATTGTTCTTGATTAATAAGTTAAAATTCTTTTTCTAAAGATCTACTTATTTGAATCAATTTATATACAATTATGTACTAAAATATTTTAAAATTATTTTCAGAAATATTTTAATTCATTTTAAATAAATTATTTATGATTAAATAATTTTTTACGTTACAATCCACTATTAAAATATTTTAAATCACTTTCAAATAGATTTTAAATATCATTATATATTTTTTGAATAAAAATATTAAATTAATTTTTTTAATTTAGTTTAAAATGACAGTTCAAACTATTCAAAAAATCAATATTCAATCTGGGCGGAGAAACGCAATCCTAAAATATCTCTCAGAAGTACAATAAACAATAATTTTCTAACTAGGTAGGATTATCACAATTATTCATAAAATAAGAGATTCTTCACAAATACATTCGTTTGTGTATATGAAAAATCATGTTCCAATCTAGCAAATGTTACCTTAAAATATTATTTTCTGAGGGAGCAAATCAATAATGAAAAGAAATTTGACCAATTTTAAATTGAGAGTTCTCTTTACTACTAATAAAGTACAAAGTTTCTTTTCGAATAAATCTAAACCTCCATTGATTGTTCAAGCAAAACTTGTAAATCAATTTGAATTTTACAAGTGCGAAGCCTTGTTCATTTGGGAGGCGAATCATTATCCTCTTCGAACGAGAAATGCTGAACACACGCAATCGAGTAGAAATAGTTCCATTACTAATCATATATTACATTGCAAAGATCGAAATAAAAATTTTATGTAAACAATTTAATAATTATAATAAAAGGAAAATATAATAAAGCATTTCGAAATATTCTTAAATTTTCAAAGTGATTAATCTTATCATAGTAAAATATTCTATTTTTTATATTTCAATAAATGAAAATTTAAAACGAAGCCTAAAAATTGAATGATTTTGCACAATAATTTATTAATTTATAAATGACTTGAATCTGAAATTCTCAAATAGTCGACTGACGATGCCAAAACTGGTAAAAATGTTTTGAAAACTAAATTTTAGAAAAATGGCGGTTTTT
>MQRK01138144.1:0-11567 GCA_001938485.1 Girardia tigrina | reverse complement strand
TTTTTTTAAGATCCCAAAATGGGAAAAAAATGGAAGATTCGGAGTTATCGAAAAATATTAATTGCAAGATATCTATTTTTAAATTATAAGTAGTTTATATTAATTTTTAATGTTTTTTAATTGAAATTTTTGAAATTTTAAAATCTTTGTTGGCAAAGTAGAGTTTTGCTTGCAGAAAGAATGGATATAAAAAATTTAATTTTTTGATTAACTAGTTTTCAGCATCATCTCTAATGTGTTCAAAGTATTGTCCATTGTGAGCCATGCACTTCTCTCACCGTTCTGGGTGTTTTCTAATTCCTTTGGTGAAGAAACTGCGAGGTTTCTTTTCAATCCAACGCTCCAACACCACTTGAACTTCTTCCACAGAGTTGTAATTTCGTCCTCAGATGGTGGTTTTCATTTTGGAAAATAAATAAAAATCGGAGGGAGCGAGGTCAGGTGAGTATGATGGATGGGACAATATACTGAAGCCGATTTCCTGCAACTTATTTACTGTTTTGTTGGCTGTGTGGGGTCTGGCGTTATCGTGAAGGTAAGTAATTTGTTGAGCACTTCCTCCCATAAGCCGCCTGGGTTTTTTTTAGTATTGCAGCAACAAGATGATCCAGCTGTTGACAGTAGGTATGCACAGTAATTGTCTGTCCATGAGGGAGAACTTCCATTAGCAATACACCTTTGCTGTAGATCTTCCACATTAAAATCGCCGTTGTTAAACTATGTTAAACATCGACGGCAAGTGCTCTCACTAGCAGCACCACTTCCAAGTGCTGCATTTATCTCTTTACATATAGCGGGGGGATTCAAATTACGTTTCCAGCAGTAATATATCATCATTCGAATATCACGTTGACTCAAATTCATTTTAACACAATGAAAATACAACTTTCAAACAATATTGGAAAATAATATTTATTTTCGAAACAATTTGTTAATATTTTGAAATTAGTTTTCCTACAATTCGAAAAATTGATTATTTTTGAATTATATTTTACAAAATCATTCACATATGTATATGTAATCTATACTGTAAATATCATAGACATTTCTCAATGCGTTCACTAGATACTTATAGAAAACCATCGGTCAAAACTTTCTGGACAGACCTGTATGTAAGTAGTTAATTATAAATGAATGATTTCAATATAAAGGACAATATAATACTGACGTCGAAAACCTGTTAATACTTACTTTACGTTCTGCAATCCATTTTCCTCTGGATTTAACTGAAACTTTCAGGTGTTTAACACATTTACCGTCGATAAATACATCGACTTTACTCGGCTGGTTATTTAGACAAATTTGAAAAAATTACCTACCATAATATATATTATCGAGTCTTTTGAACGCTAATTAGATATTTTTGAAAAATGATTTTGGTAAAGCTTTTTTAAGAAATTAATAATTGTACAATTTTCTGAATTTCATTTCCCATCATCAGTTATTATAATTTAATTTGTAAAATATTTGATAGTTTAAAAAATTTTTCTTTAAGAATATATATAAAGTTTATATTTAATTATTCAAGGTATCATTGGATAATAATGAAAATTTTTTAAAAATTTAATTAAAAATTTTAAGATTTGATATTGATTTACTTTGTTTATATTAAATGTTTATTAATGGGTTGAAGTGGCTTATCAATAATGATTCATAGAACGACCGCTCATAATGTGAACCAAAGTCATTTTATAACATTGAAACTTACAACTATTTTACCATTAATATTAAAATTGCTGCTGATGGTGTATAAAAATTATTCAAAACATGTTCAATTTAAGAGAAAAAGGTTTAACAATACTATGTTTCAAAACACAAATATATAATTTTCATATTTTCAAAATACTATTTTCTAAAAAATAATTTTGAGTCGCAACTATATCTTTTGGAAAATAAAAATTATATTTCAAAAATCTTATAACAATAAATGTCCAGAGATTTTATTTTTCTTTTCTAAGTAAAAATTTTAAATTATAAATAGAAATATGAAAACGAATATTTTATAATCATACAAAATAGATTATTCAAAAAAAAATATTTATTCGATTCTAATGACAATTTCACATTATTTAATTGAGACTAGTCGATTTCAAAATAGAATTACATACAAAAGAAATTAGAAAACATTTAATTCAAAATAATATAATATTTATATAAAATTTTTTAAATTAACAAACAATAATAAGAAATTATAAAATCTATTTTCACATTTCACACAAAACCCCATTTGAACTCATGAACACTAATCAATTATAGTGAAAAAATTCTTTTAATGAATAACATTTACTAAATGATCTATAAACTAATCGTTTTGATTGGTTGAAAATTTTCAACAAATCACAATCGTCTCTCAATCACGTCGATATTTGAATCATTCTTTTGGCAATAAAAATTATTCTCATGATTTGACGACGAAATTTAACAAACAAAAAAAAATCAAAAACCAAAAAAATCCAACAACCAAAACTTCGTTTATACAATATATTTTATTTATTCGATTACAAATCAAATTTTATTCAAAACTTATTTTCTATAATCAAAAACGTACAAATTTATTTAAAAAAACAAAAAAAAACGTCTTTTTTATCACGCCATAAAACAATCTCTTTGATGCCAATAGACGAAGAAAGTGTTTTTCAGTTGGACAAAGATTCAAAAATGCCATCATCCTTAAATCCGATGAATAATATTCGATATTCGAATAATAAATTCACGAAAATCGACAATAATTCGTCGTTTTCTGAACTGAATCATATCTTTCCGCAGACGGACATTTCGTTTCTCAAATCCGATAATTTAACTTCAATGAACAATAATCATAATTATCATCATTTTCCGTTGAGTCTTCTCGAGCAAGGAATCAGTGATTTGTGTGTCATTGACAATCAGTCAAATGGAATTAGCAAGACTAGTTTGGACGAGTATCGAATGAGACTTGCGAGCGAAGAAATACGGCAGCCGGGCCGGACAAACGTTTACTACCGGCGGACGAGCAACGGCAGCAGCGATACGATCACGTGTTCCGATGGGACTTGTGTCGGTGGAATCAGCCGGGGATTGTCGGACCCGATCGGCCACAGTCATCAGTCGTGGACTAGTACCGACGTCGTTGACGAGAACAAGGTCCGAGATTTCTGTGCTATGGAAGCCCAAAAGTTCGGATTCATTGTCGGAGAGGAGTTGGAGGTCGTCAAAGCGAAATCTCATCGATCTGTCATTCAGAATACACCAGATAGGATTATTAACACTTTCAAAGACAGATATGGCCAGTCGGATTCTAGTAGTAAGAAAACGTATTTGCAATTGGGAGTGCGCGTTCCGTCAAAGGAACACGTTTCGGAAATTGTTGGTAAACAAGGTTGGAATAATTATGTTGTTTTTGTGTGTTTGAAGCAAAATGCTTTATTTTTATATGTTAAAGATCCTTTTAAAAAATTTGATGAGTTTTTATTAGAAATTATGAAAAAAAGATTTATTTACCGAAAAAATGATTGCCTAAAATATCAGTATGAAAAAGATTAACCATTTGAATATTAAATTCGTTTTTAATTCATAAATCAGATTATTTATCAGGATAATACATATCCATATATATTCGATGTTTATGTGTATAGGATATTCGTTAATTGCCTCGTATTCATAAGTTTACTAAGCATTATATTCTTTCGTTTGAATAATTATTCGATTATTAATCTTTGAATCTAAAAATCCTATCGAAAATGTTCAAAATTCAGAGTCTTCAGTAATAAGTCTTCAATTCCTTTGGATTTATTTTTATCTTGTTCATTAAATGGTGTAATGGCACATGAATCAAAGAGAATTTTTAATACACCTGTAAACGGATTCAAGAGCATACCCGAATTAGTAATGGTAGCAATATTGCTGGTTATTTGAATTTTGTAGGTGAAATTTTAAAATATTATGCAGTAATTTTTAAAAAGTATTGATTGAGGTTTTCTTGTGAAGCATTAATGATTATATCACATAATCTGTCAATAAGTGACTAAAACGAGTCTCTTAGTTTGGAAGTTAACAGTATTTTATTAGTTATTCCATAAGTTAATTACGAAATCGCAATTTTAATATGAGAAATTATTTTAATTGTGATATGTATGAGGTTCTTATTGCAATGTTCTTATTGCAGAGGTTCTTAATACAAAATCTACCTGTAAATGTAGACATAGTTTCTTCAAATTAATCATCAGATAAATTCGCTATTTTCTAGTCTCAATCATGTCGAATTCTTCATCCAAATCAAATGTAGATTGACGACTCATCATTTTCTTTCGAAAATGATTCATTTTGTTTGGGTAAGGAGTAGAACAAACATGAACAATTTTACTTCGACTTTTATGATTTACACATACTAATTTGATTTCTACATCTAAAGATATGCTCAATAAATTGCATTTTTGCAATCTCATTTTGAATTGTAGTTTTCGTACAAACCTCATCTGACCCGAAAAAGTTTGCAGTACTCACATGGTTAATGAATAATAATTTTAAAAACCATATAACTTAAAAACGATTTTCTATAGCAACGAATGTACAAATGTAAAATCCTTTCTAAAATAAATCATAAATAATATAAAAAGTATCAGATTAATTATTTACCGTATTTTCATTTCCATTCTTAGTAATTAATTTTTTGATTTGACATAAAAATCATGAATTGGCTATCTTAGGTTGAGAATTATCTTCCATTCTAAATCAAAAGAAATCAAAACTTGCAAAATTTATTCAAAATTTACAAAAACTTAAATTTGTTATTTAAACAAATTTTCATTTTTTTTATTTTCTTTTTTTTTAATTTTCCAATATTTTTTTAATTTCGATAATAATTCGAAATTTAAAAAAAACCGAATTTCCTATTTCTGAAAATTAAAAAAATTAACAACAACACTCTTTTACACCCCCGCACGCAAGAATTTTTTTAATTTTCTCCACATTTCTTTCACATGTTTTACCAAACATATCTTCTATCATGTACTTTTCGAATGACTTTATATGGCCCATCGTATCTCCCTTGATCTTTTGTTCTAGATTCTACTTTTACCAACACCTCATCTCATGGAAAGAATTGTCTTCGCTTAATAGCCTCCTGGTCCCGCTCATACTGAAATGTTTTACTATTTTTTCCATCCAATTTTTCCCTGCTTATGCGTCTTCCGAAAATGATTTCAGCTGGACTCATCCCGACAGTCGTACTACTTTTCAATGGTACTACTTTTCTTGTCTGACATATTTCTACTTCTACCTCTATTGTACCCAATACTTTCAATTTTCCGTCGTTGGCACCTCTCAAATTGATATCACATTTTTCTAAAACCAAATTATTCAAATCTTTATAATACTTCTTACTCATAACATTAACACCTGCTCCTGTATCCAACAAACACTGTTTCTCCTGAATTTCCACTGTAACATTCGGACGCCCCTGCATTTTACTATAACATATCTCTGATTTCTGATCCTCAATCAACGCGTTAACATAGAATACTTGCACAAAATTCTTTTTCACAAATCCATAGACCTTATTCATCGTTCGCACATCCAGCTCGCATCCGAATCCGTGGCAATTATCTTCTAAGATCAGTGGCATCTGGCTCCAGCCAACTCTCCAATTGGCGGAGCGCAGTCGTTTGAGTACGGCTTATCGTTTTTTCTTCATTATCATCAAAGGTGCGTTCTTCATCTTCGTTCATTGTGTTGATTTTAAATTTTCGAACATTGTTCTGCATTCTCGATCTTCCATTGTTGTAACTATTATTCTGTCTGCTAGAGTTCACTAAACATGCCGCTGCTAGATGCCCATTCCGGCCACATTTTTCACAGTGTATCTCTGGACATTGAGTTCGCCTATGTCCCTTTTTTTCCGCACAAGAAACAAACCAATGGCTGTCTGTTAGGGCAGTTTCGACTGATGTGCCCAGTCTCTTTACAATTCCAACACTGCACAGGTCTTCTTTGTTGGCAATTTCTGCTGAAATGTCCTGGTTGCTGACAAGTATAACATTTGGACTCGGTTGATTTCACTCCTGAGAGTTGTTTTCTCGGTTGAGTCTGATTTACCCTTGTTTTAGTTATCTCAGGAGCCCTGCTGTTTTGAACAACATCTCGATAACTTCGGACAGCATTGATCCTGCTCTTCTTTTCGTGGTTTATTTCGTCTACGAGTGCACCGAACTCAGATATTTCCTTGGCACTCTTTAATTTCCGTATTTTAATTTCACGAACAACATATTCATCATCAATGCAATGAATTAACATTTGAGCTTTTAGCTCTTCTTCCTCGAGTCTATGCGACAACTCATTTTTTACCAACCGGTCTACTTTTTTGAAAAAGGTTTGTGCGTTATCAGCACCTTTGCGATAACTCAACATTTTTCCCCATCCGTCGCGGCTGCTCTCGGCTTCTCAAACGCTAGTCTTAGCCGATCCTCAAAATTATCAGCTTTACCAGCTGTGTTCTCATATGCTTTCAAGAGATCTTCATGTATCATGGAGTAAATACATGTTTACCATTTCTTTTGATTAATTTCCGCTGCTTCAAAATATCTTCTGCAGCGAGAAATAAATTTCTCTAGGTCTTCTCCGATCTGGAACATGCGGGAATCAGTCGGTTCGTGATTGAATCCGCTAGCGCTGCCACCATGTTAGGTTGGGAATTATCTTCCATTCTAAATCAAAAGAAATTAAAACTTGCAAAATTTATTCAAAATCTACAAAAGGTTAAATTTGTTATTTAAACAAATTTTCATTTTTTTATTTTCTTTTTTTTAATTTTCCAATATTTTTTAAATTTCGATTATAATTCCTATTTCTGAAAATTAAAAAATTAACAACAACACTCTTTTACAGGCTATATTATTAAATCATAAAATGTAATATTATTAAATTGTCTATCCAATGATTTTTTTAAAGATTTAATATGCTATATTATTTAGTGTTTTATTCTATTTAATAGTAACCGTTTTAGATGGTTTTTTTTACAAAACAACTGATTGTGGAAACTCAACCTTAAATTAAAATCATTCATTTTCAAGCTGTGTGAATAATAAAAAGCTGGTAATTCAGAAATGGGAATTACCATATTTTCCAGATTATAAGACACACACTAGCAATGAATAGGCAGATTAATGTATTCAATTTAATTAAAAATGTATAACAAGATTTATTTCATCATCTAAAATGACAAATTTACTTTGATTAACATCATAATCATGTTGCTCAAGTATTACAGCCTTAAAAATCCTCTAATTACTGTCGAAGCCTTTTATTTAATCCATGCTTCTTCCAAAATCCATTTGCATAATGTGGAATAGTTTTATCTTTACTGTTTTCCTGGTGATGTTCAAGTATCCTCTTTTGATGTTTTTCAATTTTCCCTTTGGCTCAAATGATCTATTGACAATAATTATTGTGCCTTACCAATCGCTTCACTCTTTTAGCAATATGATCAGTCATTGGAGTCATAGATCAGAATAAATAGATTTTGTTGAAAATCCCATCAGTCCACCTCATTTAGAATGTTCTAAATTTATTTAATGTAACGTGGTTTCTTTAATTAAATTCATTTGTCTATACTTTATTTTAAATGTTTCCATTACTTAATGACAGAAAATTTATAAATTCTTTATAAAATAATATAATGTATAAGGTGCACTGAATTAATATGTTTATATAGCCATCAGCCAAAACTCTCAAAAAAGCTGTTAAAATTTAGTTATTTTATTTCAATGATGCTTCACATGACATTCTTTATACAAAATTTGAAATCTTCTGTCATAGTCTTTATATTTACTTTTATAAATTTAATTATGGCTATGAATACCCTAACCTAAATGAGGAAATAACTTTCTTATTTATGAATCCTCTCACATTACATATATAAACGATATTACATCCATTATACGATATCCAAATAAGCATACAAATGTAATCGATTTATAGCAAAAAGGACCATAAATTATTTTGGACTGAAATAATTTTTGATTTTAATTGTCTTTTAAAATAGAGATTTTAAAACTTTTAAATAAGGAAACTAAAACGCATTCTGATTAATATAATAAACATTGTTACTCCTTAGTTTACCACTATTTCCAATTAAAATCAACATAATGAAATCAAATAATACTCCACTTTTTTGACTTTACTGAGAGTTCTTAATTGACTCTAACTCAACTGACTAGTTAATCACTTCATTTACATAAGTCGTTCATAGAAACATTCAGTTATCTAAAAATGACAGTAGATCTGATGAAGTTAATTAGTAAAATTGCAAATACAAATTAAAATAAAAATACATTAGTCAATGGCTTGAACACTGGTGATTTTGAATTTTCGTAAGTGTGGAGCTCAAGATAACTATTATAATATGTTATCGCCATTTATATTCAGAATAATGTGATTTACTTGTCTTATTTCATAGTAATATTATACTTTTACGGTAGGGAAAACATACTATAATTAATATCTGTACAATTTCACTAATTCAGTTTCACATGTCCGAATTTCGATAATATAAATTGTCATAAAAACAACAAAAAAGAAACAACTTTTCAGATCAATAGTTTTCAAGGAAATGTGTAAATATTAAGGTAATCTTATATGGTTTTCGCAGCACTGTATGACTTCCAGTGAAATATTTGGATACGACATGATATCAGGAGAAAGAGGACAAGAAAAATTAAAAATGGCTTTTGCAAATGACAAATTAATCCTGGAATTAATGAAGGAAACTAAATAAATCAGTATTTACTAAAATGATTCAAAGAACTCGTAGAAAATTAGTGAAGAAAAAGTTTGGTAAAGATATCAAATTTTGTTGACTATTATATTATATGGTAGATGATGATAACTTTCAAATGTGTTGTGAAAGTTGACAATTTTTAAGTCATACAAAAGAAAACGACAAAAGGAAGTACATCTGTAGCAATATACAAAATAAAAATTATAATAAAAAAGTCGGAAATAAAGGAATAATAAATGACAATACAAGATCGATTTTTAGACAGTCCAGAAACAAGGATGTCGATAAGTGAGAGAGATGATCTCTTTACTTCAAAATTTGACGTATTTATGCTTAATTGTATCTATAAAATTATTACTCTGGAATCTAGAGATTGTTCGTATGAAGAAAAGGATGAAAAGTGTAATAGGATGGGGATTGAGAAAGATAAAAGTTAAACATCACACCAAATATATTGAAAATATCAAATGTCGAATAAATTATGAGAAATTAAAAGTGCGACCAAGTAAAGAATTTTGTGTAAAGATATACATATTAAGGGCTCTTAAGTTACAAGAGTAAATGTTATTAAAAATATGAAAAATGTTAAGATTAGAATTAATAAATTAGGGAATCGTCCAGTTAAATGTGGTATTTGAAGAAAATCAATGATAGAGTTTCATGTAGTGAAGAAACTAGAACAGAAATGATTGCATGTGTTGATTTTTTGATAAAGTAGGAAATAAAGTTAAGAATCATTCGGGACTGGTGAAATATCAATGATAGTCTTTTTAATGAAGTAAATTAGAAGGAATCAATGAATGGGCGTCACTAAAGTTGTGAAGCATTTTTAGTTTCCCTAATTCTTTTTTTTAATTATTTGGTAAATTTGTCCATTAATACATATTTTTATAGAGTAAAGCGTTTCGATGTTTAGCATTTCAAATATTATTTATATCTACTAAGAAGCAATCCTTATATATTAAAATTTTGTATTTCATATTTACTTTAATATTAAATAATTAAATTATGTTAATTACTGATAATTTTTGAGACAAGCAATCCTAAAATCATTTTTTAAAATCTATTTTTGAATAAAAAATCTAATCTGTTATCATACATAATTAATTATTTAATCACATGCAGTTATTTAAAACATGATCTCATATAACACAAATTGTGTAAATTTCATCGAGTAATGGAAACAAAATGTCCTAATGAATTGTTGTTACTCTTTTATTTCTGTAGTATCTTGATTCCAATACTTTTTATATTATAACGTTCTTAATTATAAAAACTCTAAATGCAAATACTCTGTGCAAACATTCTTGTAAATTGTTATATAAGGAATTAATAAACATCAAGTTTATATTTTTGATAGAAAAATAGTTACCATTAACTTTTTAATTACCAATATAGAAAATTAAAAAAAAAATATTATATCAGAACCACAATCAAACAAATTTATTATGGGTTATTTTCTTAAAACAAATATGGTCATAAATTGAATGCAAATTATATCTTATCTTAAAATAACTTTGAAATAAATAAGTTATGCATAATAAAAATCAAATGTGTTCAAAAATCAAAATTTATTTCAACAACACCGCTTCCAACCTAGGCCGAAAAATATATATTTATAGCTGTATATGTGTTTATTTAGTTATTTCTATTTCCATTATTAACTTGTTGGCAGAAAACAAGCCTATCTAATAGAGTCTATTGACCAAAGAAAGAAACCACCTAAATATTTCTGACAGAGGAGACCTTCGCTTATTTCTTACAAAATAGAAGCAGATATTTAATATTTAACTTCGCAGCTTCAGTCTTAAGGATCCCATTAATAATTGAATTAGTCAATTACAATTAATTACAGTGGAATTTATATTTCTGTGTTGTTTCGCGCTTATCTTATTGATTTTCATTAAGTACAATTAAATTTTTATTGTACAATTCAATTATATTTAAAAATTACTTTTGTTTTAATTTGTAAAAAAAGTTTTTTTGGTCAAAATTGTAGTACGAGGAATTTATTTAAAAATATATTTTTTCAAAAGAATCAAATTGTTATTTATTAATTACTGAAAACCGGCTTTTATATTGTACAATACAAATTTTACAAAAATTCGTATGATCAAGTTATTATTGTTCTGTTTCTTGTTTTCCGTTTCTTCGATTTCATGCATTTCCAATTCGTAATTCAAATTAATAAAAAAAAAGAATTTTTTCATTCAATAATGCTGGTAACCGTTTCTTCAATTTCATTCGCGGGGAAATCAATTCGAGCGCTCTCGATGTCGGAAATGCTTACAATCTCTCATTCTCAATGGTTGTTGTTGTCATCATCCCCCTGTTTAACAACCAAATCGTCCACGATACCCTCGTTAACAAAGATCAATCAACCAAAATGATCGAGTCCACCGAATCAATCAAACCGACCGAGATCAACTTCACAGAATACAAGACTATGTATTTCAAATTATAAATAAATTAATATAGTTTACCATTACTTTTCAAGTAGATGACGTGATCAATATATATATATATATATAGTTCCAGTGTACTAAAATATTGTACAGTGCCTTTCATTCAAGAACAGCAGGATACAAAATTCTAACCTTAATAAAATTGGTTGAATTTAATTATCCAATGAAATCATCGTTTAGGATCCTTTAACAATAGCATTTATCATATGAATTTAAGTTGGACAAACTCAAACAAGCATATGCACACAAATACACACACATGCAAACATCACAAAATACAACATTTTATGTGCATTTAATAATTTAAGGCTCTTTTAACAGTAGTATTTCCTAAAAGTGAAAAATATAAT
>MQRK01138138.1:0-13667 GCA_001938485.1 Girardia tigrina | reverse complement strand
ATGGGGCGGGGTTTGTTAATTCACATTTACTGATGGAAGGTGGTTACCGATGGCGGGAGTCGCTCGATGCGGGAGCAGCGAGGCACCATGCAAACGGCCTGACCCCCCACCTACGATGAAACAAGTTGTATTTAATTTACTACTGACCGAGTTGTATTTTGACACCGTTTCAATTTGTTATTTCAAGTCCTAAATAAACGATGAATTTGTTAATACAATATTTTGTTATTTATCATTTATTTAACAGAATCGGCGATGGATCTCGACGGTTACGAACGGTTAAATATGACTAAAATATTTCTAAAATCATCATGAAAAACGAAAGGTGATGTTGACAATTATTTATTTATTCTCTTTTATCCAAAAGAAAAGACTTTTCGAATCGTATAAAACAGCTTGTAAAATATTCCAAGTGCCAACGAAAGCCATTGTACGTATCGTAATGTCACACATGCCGCAACAGGTCTCATGTTAGGGTTAGGGTTAAGAAAAGACAAATTGATAAGATACTCCTCAAATAATAAAATATTATTTATTATAATTCATCTTAACAACAGTAAAAAGCGTCTCGCGACCGACAACAAGAAGTGCATTGATTTATTTCGTCAACCGATGTTACCAGGCAGACGGAAGCGTATTTTAGCACAGGAAATGGATGAAACACTTCCGGTGGACATCTGACTTTAGTTCTCTTGAAAAAAAAACAAGTTAAAAGTACTTATTCATATAATGTATTACTGGTATTTATTAATAATATTGGTCACATTTCCGAGGATTATTAATAATTAATGATGACAAGCCCGCCCCGGAATCTTAATTTGTTTATCAACAATAAATATAAATAATTGAGGGCGTGTTTCACTAAAAGAGACTGGGGCGCTATTTAATAATATCTTTAACTTTAGTCTTCTTGTTTTTGGTATATTTATAGGAATAACTTTCCAAGATCTGGCTTAATGTATGATTAGGGTTCTACAGGCTGTCCGGAAATTATGGAAACTCTTATCTTTTGCATTAACTATTTTATATTTTTTATTTAAATAAAGCCTATTTTAGAAAAATGAAATCTCCGAGAGTTGCGATCTGCTATTATAAGTGTGCATCAAGTCGGATCTTAAAATGCTCATATTTGACTCATGTTTGGCATTAATAAACCCAGTTACAAAAGCGATTAAGCGATACATTTCAACATTGAATCTCTGAAAAAAAAACTTTGAAAAAAGAATTGAAGACAATTACATCTGAAATACAATGCAATATTGTTGACGATTCTCCACGACGGTTGCAGGGACGTATCGATTATTATGGCCGACATTTCAGAATAATTGTTTTTTTTCGGTTTTGTTTAAAATATCAAGTTTTGAATATATGAACGTTAAATTAGAAAAAGAGTTGCTTTATTTTCAGGACACCCTGTGTTCACTCCTGCACTACCCAAATGCCTCTACCATAACCGGTCAAAATAAAGAAAATAACGAAATTTTCCAGGTCCTAAATATTATTAATGTTTAGTGATGTATACTTGTAACAGAGGGCTTGAGAGTGTTCTTAACTCTTTATTTCCCAAATAAAAATTATAAATCTTAAACTTACATGTTATTATTAATTACACTCCAAGCGTGAAAACATAAAATTAATTCATTCAAGTTTCCCTAAATCAATATAAATATTCGCAATGTTGTTGTAGCACAACACTAAAATAAATAGCGGAATTTCTGTTGCTTAAAATATCTCAGCTAATAAACTTAATGTTATTGTAAAACAACACTGCGAGAGAAAGGGTTAAAGTTCGTTTCTCCAAAATTACAACACTCATATAGGAATATTTATAATATTATATGACACCTTATCCTCGGTCCCAGGGTGGTCACCCTTATAAGATTTTCTTTAGGTAAAGCTTCCCTCTATATATATGATTAAAAAGACTTCAAATGCGCATTTACCGACAGTTTGCCACTCGTCCAATCATAGAAATATTCTTTTAATAATATTCACTGATTATTTTGTTTAATCGGCATTAAATTCCGACACTTTGTTTTATTAATTCTCCCTTTTTTTCAAAACCAGTTACCAGAAATTAGATTAATTCAAATTCTTTTGACAATCTTTTCCCCCGTTATTATTCTTTTATTGAAAGTGCTCTCAAATTTATTTAATTAAAATCGAATTGATTGCTTTAATTAAATTAAAATTGTCATTCTTTCATGACATCAGTGAGATTGGCGTGACGCTCATTCATTTCGAGTGGGTTGATAATATATTAATGATAATGTATTAAATTATAGTGAGACTTTCTACTGAGATGGTTTGCTGTCACCTTGTGATCATGAAATGATTTCCATTTGATTCAATGTGAGTAAAGATCGTCGATTGGTGCTGATCTGATCGGCGGAGTGTCGGCGATCACTGGCACTAATATTTACCGATCTGTTCAAATGTCAACTAACAACTGACGTCAATAATATTCAATACATTGATCCGATCATTAGTCCGTCAACATTCACAGGGTACCCTACTGGTGATGAATGGTAATTAGTTGAAGCAATGATTGGCAATCGATAATTAAGACTGTATTGAAGCAAAACAGAGTGCTTTAGTGATCTGATCATCATCATTATTAATATTGTTATTATTCAAGATAAGATCAACTGCAAAAAAAACAAATTATCAATTACTTGTAATAGTAACTTGTCCGCTGATTCTCTGTCTGAGTTCGCAACAAGTCTCTGCCATTCTAAACTGATCCTCTTGCAAGGTTCAATGAGAGCGGGGTAAGGAATATTCTCTGAAAGTTCCTGGAGGAACACGAGGCCACTCGTGAGTATTGAATGGGAGTCGTCGATGCTGTGACTAATGGGAACCCCTTGCGAGGGGTTACTCAGACTTCTCTGGTACTTACTAACAACCTTCATGACCCACTCGACATCAGACGTTTGTGATTTGATTTGATTCTAATAGAAAAAGAAAACACAAAAAAATAAAGACTCGTTTCAATATAAAATTAAATAAATTAAAAAGCATTTTTATTTTCTTAATAAAGTGTTGATTGAAATAGTTCACGGGAGTTCATCAAGTGCCGGTGGGATAATCACCGACAGGCTCGCTCAAATATCATTAATAACACCGGCGACAGTTGCCGCCGTGAAACGCTTGACGACCGAGATTATCTGTCTTTATCGGTCAGAATCTGCGGGCTCCTGGCTAATGCCCGATTAATCCCATCCAAGACCGTCACGTCCGCCAAACTCGTCATTGAAATATGTCATATGACAAAAACGCCATAAATGTCACATTCATAAATCATCACAGTTCATTATTGGCTTTCATACACTAATAATGAACCGTCATTCAACTTGGAATAATGTCTACGCCGCTACAGTTGATAAATACTCCACTGTCTATGACAGGGTAAAGGTTACGTACTATTATTATCATAAAAGCTGAAAGGAAATAGGAGAAGATAAAACCAGTCACTATAAAAACGAGGATGGAAGTAGTGGGACTGTGTAAATTTCATTCTAAATGGAGGGAACGAGTCATTAATTGGAATAAGACAGATAAAAAGAGGTTGTATCTGAGAATGAAGCGACACTTGTTCGATGTCGGGTTTAAGTAAGATATAATTAAGAAGTAATTTTAGCAAAGATATCAATTTGTTTGCAGAATTCCAAAAAAAATGAATTAATAATTCATTCCTGGTTTTAGTAACAACTGTTTGATGTTAGAATAAAATTATGGGAGGTAGGAAGGTTAGGGGTTAAGGTTTATAAATATTATAAAACAAGATAAAATAGTCTCAAATAATTATATATGATACTGAGAGTATTCCGAGGACCTGTAAATCTTGGTTCTTTATCCCCTTCGTTATGAAGCAAACTGTCTGGTTACTCCAAGGTATCTGCTGGTAAATCTCTGAGAAGTCGACCTTGTCTGGGAAGCCACGTAAAGCGTCCCTGGACAGTATATCACAATATATGACACTGACAATGCGTTATCTATTATTATAAACATCCTACGTTAATCGTATATACAATCGTTAATACTAATAATAACAAGAACTGTGCTATGTTAATGAAATGGGAAAAGAGGACAGCAAAAATAGTTCAAAAATATAAATAAAAATTGTTAATCTATTAGATCAAATAGGCTCACCTGCTTAGATTGCTGTTGTCGAACGCCCATAATTGGTCTGGCTGGAGACGATGAAGAACTGCTTGTTGACTTTGAGTCGAGAGATATTTTGGATATGGATGAGGTTGCCTGCTGTGAGTAAAGGGGTAGATTGTTCAGGTCGATGCACTCTTGGAGATCCCTCAACTGTTTGCGGAGCGTTTCTCGCTCTTCGAGAACACTGGCGAGCTGAGTTCGTAAACCACTGACAACATTCTCATATCCGGACAGCTGTAGAAAAATGAATTATATATTCATGAACGAAATTTTCTGTTTGTTGCTGTCACAAACGCAGACTTCATCAAGCAATTACTTTTTCTTGCAGAAACATATGATTGTGATGGAACGCTTTCAATTGTTTTTCCGTTGCTTCTTGGATTTTCTCGCTGGTTTTGTCGTTTTTCTGAATATTCGCCACCCGGGAATCAGAGCAACTTGTTACGTCTGTCTGGACCTCCACGGGTTTGTATTCAGACGGAGCCTGGAGCAAGAATTTAGATTTCGAAAATTGACAAATTTAATTCTAATTTATTCATGGAATAAAATTATATTTTCGCATTAGACTAGAAATTTTACGAAGAATCTCTTCGCTACCAAAACTGGACTGATAATATTTGTGGGTGTATTGGAAGGGCATAAGAGGGATTAAGATCTACTTTTTGAGACTGGAATACCTTGAAGAATATGCTTCTTTTAACAAGACTTCCTTCCCCAAAAGACTTCTGAGAGAAAATACTCTCTCCGCTGAAAGGATTTTTCATTCAGTGAATATATTAGAAGGAAAAGATGATCAATTGTAATATTAGATTTACAATGAGACCTTAGAAAGATGATTATAAAATCGCTATTAAATATCTAAAACAACACATCTCAACCCCAGTAATGACCGGGACTTCTTCGTTAGTAATAGAACAACCTTTATTTGAAGAAGGAATGACTTTGATCAATGCGTTGCCGTTATCATTATCGGCTGAAACGCAAACAATCACGTTTTGTAACTCATGGAATTTGTTTTTATTGTCTATTAAAAAATACAGATAAAACATCATACGAGTGATCGTAAATATTCGCCATGTATTTTGATGATCTTATGTAAATCAGCCTCCGTCGCCTGTAGAGTAAATACGATTTTTTGTGCTGTGAATAATGATAACTAATCATCCAAAAAGTAGAAATATCACTCATTTGTTGAAAATTGGTGCATGTTTTGGCTTACAATCGTTCGAAAATGTAACGGCCATAGGTTACCGTAGGAGGAATATGGAGGATGTTTTAATGAACACATATTTCTTTTTTGAAGGTAATCTAAGATATGGGAACACATTTTATCCTGGAATTGAATGAGGGACCTAAAGCTTAAATCTCTTAAGACGACTCAAAAATTAATGAGAACTTTTCTGTGATACAAAAAACGCGCCCTAAACGGTTTTACCATGGTTGATCTTTTAAGTGTTGAAAAAAACAATTTTCATCGCTACCAATAGTATCCAAACATTCTATCAAAACTCAGTAGAATTATATATCACAAATGGAACTGTTATTAAGTTTGAACGATAGATTCTGGAAGAGAAGGCATTCAAAAAATCATGGTATCTCTCTACGCGGACTGCATTTTTACTCTTTGTAGAACCCATTTTGTGAGTTTACACTTGACATCCAGGTCTTCTCCAATGATTCTTGGGTAAATTACATGTTTTTAACTGTTTCTACATAATAAAGTTTCTTATCACTATGTATATAACCATTTCAATCGCACCTTTCGAACTATTTCTCCTTCCCTCTTTAAAATCTTTGCAAATGGACGGAACTTTGAGCCCATTAGTGTGTAGTGCTTACCTCATTAATTATGCAGCGATTTCAGTCTTACCAAGTAAATGGCCTTATAAAAGGCATATCGTTTAAATTTAAATTTATACATAGGAATTTTATTATCAACTTCCAGCTTTATAAACACTACATTCAATCACTAAACTTTATAAACACTACATTCAGGGAATTCAATAAAAACACGAGAGAGGTCATTTTTACCAGGGCTGCGGAGTCGGAGTCGTGTAACTCGACTCCGACCAAAATAATAACAAATATTATAAATTGACCTAAAAAGGAGTCGGAGTCGGAATCGGGCAATTTTAGTCCGACTCCGCAGCCCTGGTTTTTACGTTTCAATGTAAAGATAAATAAATTAAATTTCATTCCAACATTATGAGACCAAAACTGAAAATAAATGTTGATTGCGACAAAGAATCAAGGAAAAGGATTCTTAATAAGAAGATGGAATAGTAATAACAATCAAACAGTCAAAGATAATTAACAACTTGAAGAACAGGAAAATATGTCAAAAAATCAAAAGACCCGTTGTATTTTTACGATATTATTTTAATAATTTAAATTATAATTACAAGAAAAGAATATGTTGTATCTGTAATGGAAAAAGTGACAATAAAAGAAAAGCTAGAGGCAAATGTCATTACACCGACTCAAAGCCGACTGATGCGAAACTAATTGGTTCCAGAGTTGTAGCGAGTCGCGCCGATCCCAAAGACTCCGGAGAGAGCTCAATCAAGAAAGGGAAAATTCGATTAATTATTTTTTGTCAATTTTAGCGCACATTTCTGCAGAAACAGATGAGGAAATGTGTGAGACAAGCAAACCGACGATTGGAAACATTAAAGCAAATAGCCATTGATTCGAATTGCGATGATGTAATGTCAACAAATACACATTTGCCTCTAACTTTTATCCCCCGGGAAAATTTGACGACTTTATTTGCACAATATTGCATGCCTAAGCGATGCCCAATCTCAAAAAGTAAATAATAAACTCACATTACTCTTGTCCAAACCGAAAATATTACTATCGACGAAAGACGTCGAACAACTCAAATGGAGCAGTCCGTTTCCGGTCGCGGTGTCTTTTGCAGAATCGTTAACATTTTCTAAATTTAATTTTTCATATTCCGCATTGTTTCCCGTTTCTTCTTCTTCATTAATCACGTCTTCGTCTTCTTCCAAAATCGTATTTCTTTCCTTTCTATCCATTTTTTTCTGTAACTCCGCTATCACACTATGTAACTCGGTCAGTCGGTCTTCGTAACGCGATGTTTGGTTTTGGAGTTCGAATTTGAGTCTTTCTCTTTCTTTTTGATGACGAGCGATTTCCTTTTGGTAATTATCTCGACTAACCTGTCGAAAAAAGTATGCTTTATTATATAACTTTAGGTTGAGATAATATTATTAATTGTGATAATAGTATTAATGATAATATTAGTGTGTCAAAAAATTCTTGGAAGATGTTTTATAAAGAGACATTTTATCGATTTTTTAACATTTGTATCAAAAAGAAATTGAAAGAAATTCGACTTTTACTAAAGAAATGTGATAAAAAAGGAGTAGGGAAATATTATATAAATAGACTGAAAGAGACACTTGCCGCAAAACAGGAAATTATCCTTATAAAAGATTCCTGAGACATTCTAATAACCAACAGTTCAGTTTGTTTACTTAAGCCCGATTCTCTCAGGTGGAGGATCAATAAAATATGATCTCGATCAACGAATAAGAGAATTTCTGTGCCTTCTTCTGTCACAATGTTTTGGTGCGATCGTGTGAAAGAAACGTTATAAATGTGTCAGAATAAGTTAGCTGTTGATTTTATTTATTTATGAGTTGAGTTCGATTATGTTTTCAAGCGAGTATTCGAATGCTGGATTCAGAATTATCGATTTATCTTTTGGTAGGAATCAAAAGAGAATATGAAAAGAAATAATAATGCTTTTGTTAATGGGTTATCAAATAATGATTTGTTATCGTTTTAATTTCAAGAAACGCCCTTCAGTTGTATACATCGATTGGGATATCATTTTGCATGTGATAAAATTACCTTTTTTTGTTTTTATTTGCTCCCTTCAAATCACTTTCGGAGTTACTTAAATAGTGAAGGTTTGATTGATACGTTAAAAATAATTATATTGTCAATTTAAACGCTACCGGGACTTTATTTTGATCCTTCAACAAAATTGAGAGTTTTTATAACTGTATAATTAAAAGTAAATGAGACAATAAAAACTGATTATCAGATTATGCGAGAAGAATAATCATATTAGTCACACCATGCTTGAAAATACAAAGTGAATCATCCAATCAGATTAATGTATTTTAAAATTGGATCCTGGCCCAAACACCGGAACGCTAAAAAATCGAAGTAATAATTTTGCGATACTTGAATGACTTAAATTATTTCCATTCTCACTAATTCTCGAGACTAAACACACAATATGACACAAATTATCGCACCATCCGTTCATCGAAAATTGATTTTTTTCCATTTTTTTAAAATAAAAACTTTATTTATTTAATTAATTATTTTATTTTTATTTAATTTATTTTTTATTTAATTTTCACTGATTTTTAAATAAGTAATAGAGAAAATTTCGTAAAATTGTAACTAATTGAATCAATAAGATTTGATACAGCAAGGCGAATAATGTTTACAGATGGATGAATATCCATAATTTGTTTTTTAATAATATTCCTTCATTTAAATTTATTATTTAATTATCATTTTCTTTCCTTAAGTATCGGCAAACAATTACCATATTATATCTCGGCTTGAATAAAATCATAATATTCTTTTTATTTTTATGTATTAAAATTAGTACGATAAGTAATAAATAAAATGTTTTTATTATTTTTATGCAAAATTAATTTTAAGACATTTTACGTGGCAACTATTGAGTCTCTTGACAGCGAGCTTCAGCTCAGAATAGAGGCGATTAATGCGAGACAGATGGATCTGATTGGCGCACTGTAACAACTGTTGAGAGAGACTGGGGGAAGTATTTTCGCGTTCAGTGGCGGTCCACTGGCAGTAGAGTTCGCCGTAGCACTGGTGAAGCATGGCAAACAAACTTAATGGCTCTTCCTGGATCTCTTGAGTCCCGGAGTCGTAATCGACGCCTGTAAGACGAGAGGCAGATAAAGACAGACGAACTATCACCAGTCATACTCGAGTATATCTGGCTCATATCGCTACAAGAACCCCCCAGACGGTCGTATTGTGAGTTGGTAGGCTGGCTGTAGTAGTGGGAGTGGACGAGGTACTCGGGGCTCTTCTTGCGCGGACTGCCCGCCTCGACGTACCCGAGCACCTTCGACCGGCACTTCAGGAACTCCTGGAAGGAGATGGAGCTGCCGCTGGAGCTGGCCCCAAGCGCCGATATGATCTCCTCGGCCAGCTCGAGCATGTTCAGCTTCTGGCACATCGTCACCAGGTCCTTCTTGTCCAGACGGCCGTCGTTGTTCGAGTCACAGCTCATGAACAGCATCTTCAGTCGCTCCTCCTCCTCGTTGCTGCTGTCCGTGCTGCTGCACACGGTTTTTTTACCACTCGCATTGCACCTCAAACAAATACCTGCTCGAGAACGTCTCCGTTAGACTCTTTTTCCGGTGTTTAAATTCCGTCATTTAGAAAAGTTCCATCAGCGATTCGATAAAGTCGATAATTCAAATGTGTGCGTTTACTTCTGTGATTAAAATTAGCGATTTAAAACAAATCGACAAACATTAACGAATTTTTACGAATCGAAAGTAAATTAATTTGTTTTGATTTTTTTGGAAATAAAAATTTGGAAAATTTTATTTGCAATTTAATTTGACAGAGATTTAATAACTTTTTATTTGATGAATTAATTAATTAATATAATTATGGAAAATTAAAAATAACAAATAAATGAATTTAGCAATTTTATAAGTATAAGTAGAAAATTTTAGGCAGAAAGTTTTGAAGGGTAAAAGTTGTCAAAATTTAATTAATAAATTATTGAAGATTTAATTAAAATAGTTATTTTTTAATTTCTTTGGCTGGGGAAATTGAAGAAATGGAATTATCTCTAAGAAGGATTAATACAGATTTTTATCGTCTGTGAATATCAATTAAATTTATTAATTAAAAAAATCTTTTTAATTATTTTTCGAAAATCATAAATTATTTATTAAATTTAAATTATTAAAATGAACTATTTTTTATATTATAATCAAATAAATTAAATGATTATTAAATAATAAATAATAACAATCATTTTTTTGTAATTTTGAAAATCTTTGATTTCTTAAATATATTTTATCTTCTTGTTCAAAACTTTTTTATAAGTTAAGAATTTAAGTTAAATAAATTATTTATTTATACATTATAATAATCATTATTATTTAATTTGCGGTTCTTTTAAAATAATTTATTCATTTTAAATAAGTAAAGTAATAATTTACTTAATTGCATAAAGCGTAATTTATTTAATTAATAATCCGTAACCAATTCAAATAATAATTTGTAGTTTAAAAAATATTTCAGTTGATATTTATTTTCTAAATTTAACAACAGTCCTTAGATTTACAGTAACTACCATATAGTAGCGTCGAAAATGCCGATTGCGATTTGACATTTACAATTTAAAATTTTTGTCAGTATTTTGGATGTTGAGAATCTTTTGTTTTTGCAAGTGCTGTTTTTGGGTTATATACCAATAATCATCAGAGTTTACAAATTTCTTTAATTAAACTATTATTAAGACTAAGATATGGTATAATAAAAATTTTAAGATCAATTATGGTAACAATTTTATAAAATATAATATCAAAGTCTTACAGATATGTAAAAATAATGGCGTTAAGTAAACTGTAGAATCGGTAATACTCATAATTGTTATTCTTAAATTATTTATTCATAATTTTTCATAAATAGTTAAAAAATAACTAGGCAGTCAGAAGACAACATATTCATGTGACATCCGAGCATTGAGACTGTAAACTTTAGTAAATTAATTGCTTTGAATCAAATAAATATCGTATGAAATCACTCGACTATTTCAAAAGCCCTTCATCAATCATATAAACATGAATTGAATATTTAGGATGCTTATATTTATTTAAAATTTTAAAAAATTGCTTACTGGAAATAATTGAATAATGAGTAAGTTGAATAAAATAAACAGGAAATAAAACTTTCATTCTCAAATTAATAAGTATTTTTCAAGTACTTTTAAGTATTATTTTTACATGGAATTGTCAAAAGTTATGCAATAAGATTAATATTTGAACAAAATAGTGTTCCAATTTCCGTTTTTAGACACATTTTGAGCATTAAGTAATAAAATTAATGGTGATAATGTGATCAGAGTTACTTAATCAAATTGCTTTAGTTTAAATTCAACACTGAATGACGTAACTTCCTCTTATAAGAAATGTTCATGTTGGCAGATGTTTCACTTCATTTACAAATCTGTCCCCTAAATATTTTTTTTACTATTTACTCTTTGAATGTTTTGTTTTATATAAAATATAATAACTTGTTACATTAATACAAATTTATCAAAACAAGGAAAGTATAAGAATGAAAATTGATATATATATATATTTCAACCCTTTGTAATTTGCCAATTTCCGGGGTTGGGAAAAGTGGTAAAATTCGGAGGGTGGTAAATTATAGAGGTATTATTGGATATTTAATATACATAGTATCGTTTGGTAAAAGTATAGTTTTTTGTATATTTTGGTGTATATTCCAGTTTGTGAAATGGAAAATAATAAAAAAATGTTATCATCTTTAATTTTAACTTAATAATGTACTAAAAGAGTAAAAAAAGAAGACATCCAAATAATCTTTATTTAAAATCCAAATAAGATTTATTTAAAATAATCAGTTATTTTTTGAATTTCTTTCGACTTTTGTTCGTCAAATATATGTATATATATATATATATGTTGGCGTATCGGTGTGATTAAATTAAAATAGCAAATAAAAATAAAGAAATAGGATTTAAATATTTTATTTTTAATATACAATGTACAAAATTTTTAAGAAGTATAAATTTCTAGGAAAGCTATTTAAGGTCTTAACCTATATTATGAATTTGTAGTTTTGGTAGGACGGGAAAAGAAATTCTTTTACGCGAATGAATTTTAATATAACAATATAGGAATTTTAGTATATATAATTTATATAATTCGCACCTTTAATTCTCTTTTCAAATCGAGGTTTTAATACAATTTTTTCTCTCCCTTCTCAAGTTCAGGTGGATCTTTTTATAGCTGATTTTGACCGATTTAATGGCTAGGCTGTCAGATTTAATTTATTCGATGGCTAGGCTGTCAGATTTATTCTCTCCGAAATTTAGATTAGACAAAATTTTCTTAATTAAATTTCGTCCTTGAAACTTTTCTTAATTTTCTGGATATTATTATATAATTAAGGGCTTTTTCTTTCTGAAGATCTTTCCTTTTTATACTCTTTCCTTACGTTTTATTTTTCTTATTTACTTTTTAAATTAATTAGATTATCTCTCTATAATAAATGTTTCTTGTTTTATTCTTGATTGTTTATTTTTCTAATTATTTCTAATTTAGTTATTTACATATAATTTATATTTAATTTAATAAAAAGATAAATAAAATCTTATTTTATCTTATGAATTAAAACAACTACTTTTATTTTTTATATTTTATATTTACCTCCACATACATAATATATTTACAATAATTATATATATATATATATATATATATATATAATTATTGTAAGTAAATAATTAAATAATAATTGTTAGTAACATTCTATTATTTGCATGTTTGATCAAATATTTATGATGGACTTTTAAAAAAATATAAGTTAATTAATCTTTGTTCAGAGTTTGTTCACATTAATACATTTGCAAAGCACGTAGTTATTTTCTTCAATACCCAATGTTCAATAAAGTAATCAAATAAAGAGCACAAACAGAACTATCACTCATTTGTCGCTGAGAAGCCATATTCTGATGTGTTTTTTTGTCTTTTTAATTTTTTCTACTGAGTAAATTCTTTATAGTAAGAAAGGAATGTAAAGTTTACTTTATATATCTGCGGTTGAAACAGTTTTTGGATATTCATTTCTTTCTTTAACAGCATCTTTTAGTTTTCCAGTTGCAGTTCTTTTAAGGAGGTGTTTGAATTCCTAATCGTAGTCCAGAATCCCCTTGAATGTAAGATCTCTCTATCTTCTGCTATGTCAACTTCGTTGTCCAGAGCATGTCGAGAGAAAGATTTTGTATTATTATTTGCTTTAACCGTCACTAATTTTGTGATTATCCTAAACCATTTCAGAGTTTTAAATTTTTAACTTCAAAAGAAATTTCATATTATTCTACTTATAGAAATCAATACGTATCTTTGATAGCATTACTCCTGGTTTAGTCAAACCATTCGATAGTTCCTTTTTAGGAATTCTATCAAGCTTGGCTTTGGGGGAGGCTTATTAGGCATTAAACGAAGAAAGAAGATTTACCAATTTCAAATATGTGATATCTTTAGTTAGAATTGTAAGGATGACTAATTATAAGTCTAAGTAGCTTTTATGCCACTTTCATTATTATCACATTCTGAAGTCATAATTTAACACCACAAAAATTTATTAATATCAACAATTCACATACTTAAACAAATTAATTCAATTATTTCGCCCAAAATTAA
>MQRK01138137.1:0-14693 GCA_001938485.1 Girardia tigrina | reverse complement strand
TACTATCCGAAAAGTCCAACTTATCAATATTTGACAAAGACGAAAAGAGATGAACACTAGTAGGAACAAGGACATCGAACAAAATCTTTAAACATAAAGAAACTGTGAATAAATTACTAATATCTAAGAAACAATTATTAACAATTTTCGACAAACTATGATTTATTTCCTGATATAATTTACCACAATTTTACTTAACAAGACCGAGAAACAGCAAATGGGATGTAGAAATTGCTAGACTTACGAAGAATTTGCGGGAAGTGAGTGATCAAATACGCCAGCTGACAGGAATGCACAAATACCGCACGGAACTCATTCAATCAAGTTGTTGCCCGAGACCAACTTCAATGAGAAGGTTTCCATCGTCCATGCCTTGCAGGCGTCCTATGGGCCACAGATGGACTATTTAATCCTTTTGTTATTTCTGTTGAACATTTGATCCTCAAATATTATATAACTTTCCTCACCATAAAATCTTTGATCACCAATCTATAGATGATTTATTTCATATCTGCTTAAAATAAAATGATAATAAGTTTTGACTTCTTTATTCATCAGTAAATATAAACCAGGAAATCGTATCTTCTAAGACGGGTTCATTCGCAGAAAAGAATTTCGAGTGATGTTTAATTAATTTTCTGTGATTGTAATGCTGACATATTTCTATTGAGAATTCATTATGGTCCGATTATATAAACGTAAGTTGTAGGAAAGAATTTTTAGGAATTCGATGAGCGACCGCTTCCAAGGTTACAGGTGAAAAACATTGATTTAAAAAGTCAATTGCTAAAAATTCTAAAAATTCCCGGTAATGTTTATTATAGCTAAAGTATTGTATCTCTGCAATCTGATATTACGATATATAAATATTTCTTCATTTTAGGAAATGTAGAAGATGATCATTCTAATGGAACAGTTGTTACTGGTTAATTAGAAAACAATTTAAACATATTATAAATTGTAGGATACAAATGAAAGTTGTAAATTCTCAATCACTGAAGGAAGTCCATTAAATATGTTTTGGATGTAATACAAAGACACATCCGAATCTTTACCTCGTCAAAAAATTCTTCTTTATTTCAAGTAATGTTGTTTAACTACATTTTTAAGGCTTAATTTTTATTTACACTCAGTTTGAAATCACGCACGATTTCCAATTATTCACATAAAATTACCAATATAACTGTCCTTGTCAACATACCCACCAGATTTGTCACCATTCGAATTTAAATTAACAATATTATTATCTACATATGCAGGTTACCTTCAATCCAGCCGTGAGCGTCTATTGGCGGACTGTTCCTGCTGAATTCGATCACCCGACACCGGCTCGTTCTTGTCGCCGTCCCAATACTTCAAGCTCTAATTCTCGACTTGATCAAGTTGTCGGAGTCTGAGGTCCGTAACATGTCTAGGGCTACTGAAACCGTCCGAACTTATCAAATACTTCACCGAAACCATGCATTTCTGGACGACTCCCTTCATCCATTGGCTATACACGGTGTACAGCATTCCGGCTTGGCTCACACTAGTTTATTTCTCTACAAAGTATGAACTTTCATGATCCTCTCTCCCAGCCGATGTACTAAACCAGTTGACAAAGTTATACAATTCCAAGTTGGGCAATTACTTTTTTATTGTTCTCAAGCCGCGTGTTATTATACCACGAATCATCTTTCAAAATATCGATATTCCAGTGATAAGTAATTCTCTTTACGATCCTTGAATTTCGTTCAACTATTCCATTGCTGTTTGGTATGTTGGCAGTCCGATATATGACTCTGATGTTCCACCTTTCCATCAACCTACTGAATTCAGTTGTACTTATCCACAATTGTATTTGATAATCCAAATAATTGTTCGAGTATGTTGTCTAGGGAATGTAGTCGAAAGATAGGTACAATAAATGATTAAATCTTCGGTATATAATTGGATGATAAATAAAGTTTCGTGTTTCAATAATAGTAAATGAGGAATAATAAGATCTTCAATTGATGGATAATTCAAATAAAACAATTTCGTATTTCGTCAAAAGCAAAAAAATAATAAATATTTCTTTAGATTGGTAAGTAATAATTATGATACAATTATAATTCCATATCGATTGTATAAATTTAAAGGTAAAAGATTCAGAAATAAATATATGGCACATTTAACACTTTGTTCTGATGTTATTTATGGAGAGACTGCCCGCCATGCGGGCATTATATGTGTTTACAATACTCACAAAAGGAATCTTAATTAGTGTATGAAATTTTTATATTACTCAGGTGATCTTATTCTATTCTTATTCATACTATTTAAGAACAATCTTTTCAAATAAACCAATGAATGTAAACTACGTATGATGTTTTAAGCCACCTTTTACTTGTATTGCTTGTATTTTGAAACATATTCATAAAATTAAGATATTCAATATTAAGATAAATTTTAAAGGATCATTCCGGTAAGGAGGCACACAAGTCATTTTCAAAGATTTATCCACAATTATACCATATTATTTAAACAACAATTCAAGAGAATTAATAAAAATATTGTGAATCCTTTTTAAATATAAATATCAATATGTATTTAATATAATATAGATTGTTTATAATTAGTCATCCGTACAACCCCCTTCTTTAAAATTACTTGGGACACCATTCATTTTTGACAATTATACACTGTACTGTATATTTATCCATCAGAAATAAAGCATTTACAAGAGTTTCTTCTTCCAAATTTAATAGTGTGTGTGTTCACCATGATTTGTAATGCTCTCTGCAATGCGTGCAGGCATTGACGTTGCTAGTTTTTCACAAATTGTTACAGTAGAAATATCTTGCCATTGCTTCAACATTTCGGCCACCACAGACTGACGATCAAGAAGTGAAAAACGACATACCTTATTTTTTATGATACCCCACAGATTCTCTATGGGGTTGAGATCAGGTGAATAAGGTGGCCAATCTAAAATGTTTATGTTATTGGATTGAAAGAAAGCCATAGTGGCGCGAGACTTGTGGCAGGGAACATTATCCTGTTGGAATATGCCACTGCCATCCGGGTACTAAGCTTGAATGTGGGGTAGCATGTGATCCTGTACAGTCTGAATGTAATTACCACTCTTCATAGTGCCGTGAATGTTGATCAAAGGGCCTGGACCAGCGGCGGAAAAGCATCCCCAGAAGAGGACTCTTTGGATGAACGCTTGATGAGTCCTCGTATGTTCGTCGCGAATCCTGTTTTCATTAAAAAGGTCGAATCTTTCGTTGTGTTAAAGATATCTTAACCAAACGTTGTGAGAAGAATATTCTACTCAATTAGCACCTTGGTTGTTGATCTCATTAAAATCAGATTGATGGTTGCTGAGTTTTCACCGAAAAACGAAGTGTCCCAACTAATTTGCACGGTAGTGTAAATTTTTTTGCAAAAAATGTAAAATTATTTTTAAGGTTTAATTTTCGTAAATTTTCAAAATTTAATCGAAAAGAATTGTAAATTAATTTTGGGCGAAATAATTGAATTAATTTGTTTAAGTATGTGAATTGTTGATATTAATAAATTTTTGTGGTGTTAAATTATGACTTCAGAATGTGATAATAATGAAAGTGGCATAAAAGCTACTTAGACTTATAATTAGTCATCCTTACAATTCTAACTAAAGATATCACATATTTGAAATTGGTAAATCTTCTTTCTTCGTTTAATGCCTAATAAGCCTCCCCCAAAGCCAAGCTTGATAGAATTCCTAAAAAGGAACTATCGAATGGTTTGACTAAACCAGGAGTAATGCTATCAAAGATACGTATTGATTTCTATAAGTAGAATAATATGAAATTTCTTTTGAAGTTAAAAATTTAAAACTCTGAAATGGTTTAGGATAATCACAAAATTAGTGACGGTTAAAGCAAATAATAATACAAAATCTTTCTCTCGACATGCTCTGGACAACGAAGTTGACATAGCAGAAGATAGAGAGATCTTACATTCAAGGGGATTCTGGACTACGATTAGGAATTCAAACACCTCCTTAAAAGAACTGCAACTGGAAAACTAAAAGATGCTGTTAAAGAAAGAAATGAATATCCAAAAACTGTTTCAACCGCAGATATATAAAGTAAACTTTACATTCCTTTCTTACTATAAAGAATTTACTCAGTAGAAAAAATTAAAAAGACAAAAAAACACATCAGAATATGGCTTCTCAGCGACAAATGAGTGATAGTTCTGTTTGTGCTCTTTATTTGATTACTTTATTGAACATTGGGTATTGAAGAAAATAACTACGTGCTTTGCAAATGTATTAATGTGAACAAACTCTGAACAAAGATTAATTAACTTATATTTTTTTAAAAGTCCATCATAAATATTTGATCAAACATGCAAATAATAGAATGTTACTAACAATTATTATTTAATTATTTACTTACAATAATTATATATATATATATATATATATATATATAATTATTGTAAATATATTATGTATGTGGAGGTAAATATAAAATATAAAAAATAAAAGTAGTTGTTTTAATTCATAAGATAAAATAAGATTTTATTTATCTTTTTATTAAATTAAATATAAATTATATGTAAATAACTAAATTAGAAATAATTAGAAAAATAAACAATCAAGAATAAAACAAGAAACATTTATTATAGAGAGATAATCTAATTAATTTAAAAAGTAAATAAGAAAAATAAAACGTAAGGAAAGAGTATAAAAAGGAAAGATCTTCAGAAAGAAAAAGCCCTTAATTATATAATAATATCCAGAAAATTAAGAAAAGTTTCAAGGACGAAATTTAATTAAGAAAATTTTGTCTAATCTAAATTTCGGAGAGAATAAATCTGACAGCCTAGCCATCGAATAAATTAAATCTGACAGCCTAGCCATTAAATCGGTCAAAATCAGCTATAAAAAGATCCACCTGAACTTGAGAAGGGAGAGAAAAAATTGTATTAAAACCTCGATTTGAAAAGAGAATTAAAGGTGCGAATTATATAAATTATATATACTAAAATTCCTATATTGTTATATTAAAATTCATTCGCGTAAAAGAATTTCTTTTCCCGTCCTACCAAAACTACAAATTCATAATATAGGTTAAGACCTTAAATAGCTTTCCTAGAAATTTATACTTCTTAAAAATTTTGTACATTGTATATTAAAAATAAAATATTTAAATCCTATTTCTTTATTTTTATTTGCTATTTTAATTTAATCACACCGATACGCCAACATATATATATATATATACATATATTTGACGAACAAAAGTCGAAAGAAATTCAAAAAATAACTGATTATTTTAAATAAATCTTATTTGGATTTTAAATAAAGATTATTTGGATGTCTTCTTTTTTTACTCTTTTAGTACATTATTAAGTTAAAATTAAAGATGATAACATTTTTTTATTATTTTCCATTTCACAAACTGGAATATACACCAAAATATACAAAAAACTATACTTTTACCAAACGATACTATGTATATTAAATATCCAATAATACCTCTATAATTTACCACCCTCCGAATTTTACCACTTTTCCCAACCCCGGAAATTGGCAAATTACAAAGGGTTGAAATATATATATATATCAATTTTCATTCTTATACTTTCCTTGTTTTGATAAATTTGTATTAATGTAACAAGTTATTATATTTTATATAAAACAAAACATTCAAAGAGTAAATAGTAAAAAAAATATTTAGGGGACAGATTTGTAAATGAAGTGAAACATCTGCCAACATGAACATTTCTTATAAGAGGAAGTTACGTCATTCAGTGTTGAATTTAAACTAAAGCAATTTGATTAAGTAACTCTGATCACATTATCACCATTAATTTTATTACTTAATGCTCAAAATGTGTCTAAAAACGGAAATTGGAACACTATTTTGTTCAAATATTAATCTTATTGCATAACTTTTGACAATTCCATGTAAAAATAATACTTAAAAGTACTTGAAAAATACTTATTAATTTGAGAATGAAAGTTTTATTTCCTGTTTATTTTATTCAACTTACTCATTATTCAATTATTTCCAGTAAGCAATTTTTTAAAATTTTAAATAAATATAAGCATCCTAAATATTCAATTCATGTTTATATGATTGATGAAGGGCTTTTGAAATAGTCGAGTGATTTCATACGATATTTATTTGATTCAAAGCAATTAATTTACTAAAGTTTACAGTCTCAATGCTCGGATGTCACATGAATATGTTGTCTTCTGACTGCCTAGTTATTTTTTAACTATTTATGAAAAATTATGAATAAATAATTTAAGAATAACAATTATGAGTATTACCGATTCTACAGTTTACTTAACGCCATTATTTTTACATATCTGTAAGACTTTGATATTATATTTTATAAAATTGTTACCATAATTGATCTTAAAATTTTTATTATACCATATCTTAGTCTTAATAATAGTTTAATTAAAGAAATTTGTAAACTCTGATGATTATTGGTATATAACCCAAAAACAGCACTTGCAAAAACAAAAGATTCTCAACATCCAAAATACTGACAAAAATTTTAAATTGTAAATGTCAAATCGCAATCGGCATTTTCGACGCTACTATATGGTAGTTACTGTAAATCTAAGGACTGTTGTTAAATTTAGAAAATAAATATCAACTGAAATATTTTTTAAACTACAAATTATTATTTGAATTGGTTACGGATTATTAATTAAATAAATTACGCTTTATGCAATTAAGTAAATTATTACTTTACTTATTTAAAATGAATAAATTATTTTAAAAGAACCGCAAATTAAATAATAATGATTATTATAATGTATAAATAAATAATTTATTTAACTTAAATTCTTAACTTATAAAAAAGTTTTGAACAAGAAGATAAAATATATTTAAGAAATCAAAGATTTTCAAAATTACAAAAAAATGATTGTTATTATTTATTATTTAATAATCATTTAATTTATTTGATTATAATATAAAAAATAGTTCATTTTAATAATTTAAATTTAATAAATAATTTATGATTTTCGAAAAATAATTAAAAAGATTTTTTTAATTAATAAATTTAATTGATATTCACAGACGATAAAAATCTGTATTAATCCTTCTTAGAGATAATTCCATTTCTTCAATTTCCCCAGCCAAAGAAATTAAAAAATAACTATTTTAATTAAATCTTCAATAATTTATTAATTAAATTTTGACAACTTTTACCCTTCAAAACTTTCTGCCTAAAATTTTCTACTTATACTTATAAAATTGCTAAATTCATTTATTTGTTATTTTTAATTTTCCATAATTATATTAATTAATTAATTCATCAAATAAAAAGTTATTAAATCTCTGTCAAATTAAATTGCAAATAAAATTTTCCAAATTTTTATTTCCAAAAAAATCAAAACAAATTAATTTACTTTCGATTCGTAAAAATTCGTTAATGTTTGTCGATTTGTTTTAAATCGCTAATTTTAATCACAGAAGTAAACGCACACATTTGAATTATCGACTTTATCGAATCGCTGATGGAACTTTTCTAAATGACGGAATTTAAACACCGGAAAAAGAGTCTAACGGAGACGTTCTCGAGCAGGTATTTGTTTGAGGTGCAATGCGAGTGGTAAAAAAACCGTGTGCAGCAGCACGGACAGCAGCAACGAGGAGGAGGAGCGACTGAAGATGCTGTTCATGAGCTGTGACTCGAACAACGACGGCCGTCTGGACAAGAAGGACCTGGTGACGATGTGCCAGAAGCTGAACATGCTCGAGCTGGCCGAGGAGATCATATCGGCGCTTGGGGCCAGCTCCAGCGGCAGCTCCATCTCCTTCCAGGAGTTCCTGAAGTGCCGGTCGAAGGTGCTCGGGTACGTCGAGGCGGGCAGTCCGCGCAAGAAGAGCCCCGAGTACCTCGTCCACTCCCACTACTACAGCCAGCCTACCAACTCACAATACGACCGTCTGGGGGGTTCTTGTAGCGATATGAGCCAGATATACTCGAGTATGACTGGTGATAGTTCGTCTGTCTTTATCTGCCTCTCGTCTTACAGGCGTCGATTACGACTCCGGGACTCAAGAGATCCAGGAAGAGCCATTAAGTTTGTTTGCCATGCTTCACCAGTGCTACGGCGAACTCTACTGCCAGTGGACCGCCACTGAACGCGAAAATACTTCCCCCAGTCTCTCTCAACAGTTGTTACAGTGCGCCAATCAGATCCATCTGTCTCGCATTAATCGCCTCTATTCTGAGCTGAAGCTCGCTGTCAAGAGACTCAATAGTTGCCACGTAAAATGTCTTAAAATTAATTTTGCATAAAAATAATAAAAACATTTTATTTATTACTTATCGTACTAATTTTAATACATAAAAATAAAAAGAATATTATGATTTTATTCAAGCCGAGATATAATATGGTAATTGTTTGCCGATACTTAAGGAAAGAAAATGATAATTAAATAATAAATTTAAATGAAGGAATATTATTAAAAAACAAATTATGGATATTCATCCATCTGTAAACATTATTCGCCTTGCTGTATCAAATCTTATTGATTCAATTAGTTACAATTTTACGAAATTTTCTCTATTACTTATTTAAAAATCAGTGAAAATTAAATAAAAAATAAATTAAATAAAAATAAAATAATTAATTAAATAAATAAAGTTTTTATTTTAAAAAAATGGAAAAAAATCAATTTTCGATGAACGGATGGTGCGATAATTTGTGTCATATTGTGTGTTTAGTCTCGAGAATTAGTGAGAATGGAAATAATTTAAGTCATTCAAGTATCGCAAAATTATTACTTCGATTTTTTAGCGTTCCGGTGTTTGGGCCAGGATCCAATTTTAAAATACATTAATCTGATTGGATGATTCACTTTGTATTTTCAAGCATGGTGTGACTAATATGATTATTCTTCTCGCATAATCTGATAATCAGTTTTTATTGTCTCATTTACTTTTAATTATACAGTTATAAAAACTCTCAATTTTGTTGAAGGATCAAAATAAAGTCCCGGTAGCGTTTAAATTGACAATATAATTATTTTTAACGTATCAATCAAACCTTCACTATTTAAGTAACTCCGAAAGTGATTTGAAGGGAGCAAATAAAAACAAAAAAAGGTAATTTTATCACATGCAAAATGATATCCCAATCGATGTATACAACTGAAGGGCGTTTCTTGAAATTAAAACGATAACAAATCATTATTTGATAACCCATTAACAAAAGCATTATTATTTCTTTTCATATTCTCTTTTGATTCCTACCAAAAGATAAATCGATAATTCTGAATCCAGCATTCGAATACTCGCTTGAAAACATAATCGAACTCAACTCATAAATAAATAAAATCAACAGCTAACTTATTCTGACACATTTATAACGTTTCTTTCACACGATCGCACCAAAACATTGTGACAGAAGAAGGCACAGAAATTCTCTTATTCGTTGATCGAGATCATATTTTATTGATCCTCCACCTGAGAGAATCGGGCTTAAGTAAACAAACTGAACTGTTGGTTATTAGAATGTCTCAGGAATCTTTTATAAGGATAATTTCCTGTTTTGCGGCAAGTGTCTCTTTCAGTCTATTTATATAATATTTCCCTACTCCTTTTTTATCACATTTCTTTAGTAAAAGTCGAATTTCTTTCAATTTCTTTTTGATACAAATGTTAAAAAATCGATAAAATGTCTCTTTATAAAACATCTTCCAAGAATTTTTTGACACACTAATATTATCATTAATACTATTATCACAATTAATAATATTATCTCAACCTAAAGTTATATAATAAAGCATACTTTTTTCGACAGGTTAGTCGAGATAATTACCAAAAGGAAATCGCTCGTCATCAAAAAGAAAGAGAAAGACTCAAATTCGAACTCCAAAACCAAACATCGCGTTACGAAGACCGACTGACCGAGTTACATAGTGTGATAGCGGAGTTACAGAAAAAAATGGATAGAAAGGAAAGAAATACGATTTTGGAAGAAGACGAAGACGTGATTAATGAAGAAGAAGAAACGGGAAACAATGCGGAATATGAAAAATTAAATTTAGAAAATGTTAACGATTCTGCAAAAGACACCGCGACCGGAAACGGACTGCTCCATTTGAGTTGTTCGACGTCTTTCGTCGATAGTAATATTTTCGGTTTGGACAAGAGTAATGTGAGTTTATTATTTACTTTTTGAGATTGGGCATCGCTTAGGCATGCAATATTGTGCAAATAAAGTCGTCAAATTTTCCCGGGGGATAAAAGTTAGAGGCAAATGTGTATTTGTTGACATTACATCATCGCAATTCGAATCAATGGCTATTTGCTTTAATGTTTCCAATCGTCGGTTTGCTTGTCTCACACATTTCCTCATCTGTTTCTGCAGAAATGTGCGCTAAAATTGACAAAAAATAATTAATCGAATTTTCCCTTTCTTGATTGAGCTCTCTCCGGAGTCTTTGGGATCGGCGCGACTCGCTACAACTCTGGAACCAATTAGTTTCGCATCAGTCGGCTTTGAGTCGGTGTAATGACATTTGCCTCTAGCTTTTCTTTTATTGTCACTTTTTCCATTACAGATACAACATATTCTTTTCTTGTAATTATAATTTAAATTATTAAAATAATATCGTAAAAATACAACGGGTCTTTTGATTTTTTGACATATTTTCCTGTTCTTCAAGTTGTTAATTATCTTTGACTGTTTGATTGTTATTACTATTCCATCTTCTTATTAAGAATCCTTTTCCTTGATTCTTTGTCGCAATCAACATTTATTTTCAGTTTTGGTCTCATAATGTTGGAATGAAATTTAATTTATTTATCTTTACATTGAAACGTAAAAACCAGGGCTGCGGAGTCGGACTAAAATTGCCCGATTCCGACTCCGACTCCTTTTTAGGTCAATTTATAATATTTGTTATTATTTTGGTCGGAGTCGAGTTACACGACTCCGACTCCGCAGCCCTGGTAAAAATGACCTCTCTCGTGTTTTTATTGAATTCCCTGAATGTAGTGTTTATAAAGTTTAGTGATTGAATGTAGTGTTTATAAAGCTGGAAGTTGATAATAAAATTCCTATGTATAAATTTAAATTTAAACGATATGCCTTTTATAAGGCCATTTACTTGGTAAGACTGAAATCGCTGCATAATTAATGAGGTAAGCACTACACACTAATGGGCTCAAAGTTCCGTCCATTTGCAAAGATTTTAAAGAGGGAAGGAGAAATAGTTCGAAAGGTGCGATTGAAATGGTTATATACATAGTGATAAGAAACTTTATTATGTAGAAACAGTTAAAAACATGTAATTTACCCAAGAATCATTGGAGAAGACCTGGATGTCAAGTGTAAACTCACAAAATGGGTTCTACAAAGAGTAAAAATGCAGTCCGCGTAGAGAGATACCATGATTTTTTGAATGCCTTCTCTTCCAGAATCTATCGTTCAAACTTAATAACAGTTCCATTTGTGATATATAATTCTACTGAGTTTTGATAGAATGTTTGGATACTATTGGTAGCGATGAAAATTGTTTTTTTCAACACTTAAAAGATCAACCATGGTAAAACCGTTTAGGGCGCGTTTTTTGTATCACAGAAAAGTTCTCATTAATTTTTGAGTCGTCTTAAGAGATTTAAGCTTTAGGTCCCTCATTCAATTCCAGGATAAAATGTGTTCCCATATCTTAGATTACCTTCAAAAAAGAAATATGTGTTCATTAAAACATCCTCCATATTCCTCCTACGGTAACCTATGGCCGTTACATTTTCGAACGATTGTAAGCCAAAACATGCACCAATTTTCAACAAATGAGTGATATTTCTACTTTTTGGATGATTAGTTATCATTATTCACAGCACAAAAAATCGTATTTACTCTACAGGCGACGGAGGCTGATTTACATAAGATCATCAAAATACATGGCGAATATTTACGATCACTCGTATGATGTTTTATCTGTATTTTTTAATAGACAATAAAAACAAATTCCATGAGTTACAAAACGTGATTGTTTGCGTTTCAGCCGATAATGATAACGGCAACGCATTGATCAAAGTCATTCCTTCTTCAAATAAAGGTTGTTCTATTACTAACGAAGAAGTCCCGGTCATTACTGGGGTTGAGATGTGTTGTTTTAGATATTTAATAGCGATTTTATAATCATCTTTCTAAGGTCTCATTGTAAATCTAATATTACAATTGATCATCTTTTCCTTCTAATATATTCACTGAATGAAAAATCCTTTCAGCGGAGAGAGTATTTTCTCTCAGAAGTCTTTTGGGGAAGGAAGTCTTGTTAAAAGAAGCATATTCTTCAAGGTATTCCAGTCTCAAAAAGTAGATCTTAATCCCTCTTATGCCCTTCCAATACACCCACAAATATTATCAGTCCAGTTTTGGTAGCGAAGAGATTCTTCGTAAAATTTCTAGTCTAATGCGAAAATATAATTTTATTCCATGAATAAATTAGAATTAAATTTGTCAATTTTCGAAATCTAAATTCTTGCTCCAGGCTCCGTCTGAATACAAACCCGTGGAGGTCCAGACAGACGTAACAAGTTGCTCTGATTCCCGGGTGGCGAATATTCAGAAAAACGACAAAACCAGCGAGAAAATCCAAGAAGCAACGGAAAAACAATTGAAAGCGTTCCATCACAATCATATGTTTCTGCAAGAAAAAGTAATTGCTTGATGAAGTCTGCGTTTGTGACAGCAACAAACAGAAAATTTCGTTCATGAATATATAATTCATTTTTCTACAGCTGTCCGGATATGAGAATGTTGTCAGTGGTTTACGAACTCAGCTCGCCAGTGTTCTCGAAGAGCGAGAAACGCTCCGCAAACAGTTGAGGGATCTCCAAGAGTGCATCGACCTGAACAATCTACCCCTTTACTCACAGCAGGCAACCTCATCCATATCCAAAATATCTCTCGACTCAAAGTCAACAAGCAGTTCTTCATCGTCTCCAGCCAGACCAATTATGGGCGTTCGACAACAGCAATCTAAGCAGGTGAGCCTATTTGATCTAATAGATTAACAATTTTTATTTATATTTTTGAACTATTTTTGCTGTCCTCTTTTCCCATTTCATTAACATAGCACAGTTCTTGTTATTATTAGTATTAACGATTGTATATACGATTAACGTAGGATGTTTATAATAATAGATAACGCATTGTCAGTGTCATATATTGTGATATACTGTCCAGGGACGCTTTACGTGGCTTCCCAGACAAGGTCGACTTCTCAGAGATTTACCAGCAGATACCTTGGAGTAACCAGACAGTTTGCTTCATAACGAAGGGGATAAAGAACCAAGATTTACAGGTCCTCGGAATACTCTCAGTATCATATATAATTATTTGAGACTATTTTATCTTGTTTTATAATATTTATAAACCTTAACCCCTAACCTTCCTACCTCCCATAATTTTATTCTAACATCAAACAGTTGTTACTAAAACCAGGAATGAATTATTAATTCATTTTTTTTGGAATTCTGCAAACAAATTGATATCTTTGCTAAAATTACTTCTTAATTATATCTTACTTAAACCCGACATCGAACAAGTGTCGCTTCATTCTCAGATACAACCTCTTTTTATCTGTCTTATTCCAATTAATGACTCGTTCCCTCCATTTAGAATGAAATTTACACAGTCCCACTACTTCCATCCTCGTTTTTATAGTGACTGGTTTTATCTTCTCCTATTTCCTTTCAGCTTTTATGATAATAATAGTACGTAACCTTTACCCTGTCATAGACAGTGGAGTATTTATCAACTGTAGCGGCGTAGACATTATTCCAAGTTGAATGACGGTTCATTATTAGTGTATGAAAGCCAATAATGAACTGTGATGATTTATGAATGTGACATTTATGGCGTTTTTGTCATATGACATATTTCAATGACGAGTTTGGCGGACGTGACGGTCTTGGATGGGATTAATCGGGCATTAGCCAGGAGCCCGCAGATTCTGACCGATAAAGACAGATAATCTCGGTCGTCAAGCGTTTCACGGCGGCAACTGTCGCCGGTGTTATTAATGATATTTGAGCGAGCCTGTCGGTGATTATCCCACCGGCACTTGATGAACTCCCGTGAACTATTTCAATCAACACTTTATTAAGAAAATAAAAATGCTTTTTAATTTATTTAATTTTATATTGAAACGAGTCTTTATTTTTTTGTGTTTTCTTTTTCTATTAGAATCAAATCAAATCACAAACGTCTGATGTCGAGTGGGTCATGAAGGTTGTTAGTAAGTACCAGAGAAGTCTGAGTAACCCCTCGCAAGGGGTTCCCATTAGTCACAGCATCGACGACTCCCATTCAATACTCACGAGTGGCCTCGTGTTCCTCCAGGAACTTTCAGAGAATATTCCTTACCCCGCTCTCATTGAACCTTGCAAGAGGATCAGTTTAGAATGGCAGAGACTTGTTGCGAACTCAGACAGAGAATCAGCGGACAAGTTACTATTACAAGTAATTGATAATTTGTTTTTTTTGCAGTTGATCTTATCTTGAATAATAACAATATTAATAATGATGATGATCAGATCACTAAAGCACTCTGTTTTGCTTCAATACAGTCTTAATTATCGATTGCCAATCATTGCTTCAACTAATTACCATTCATCACCAGTAGGGTACCCTGTGAATGTTGACGGACTAATGATCGGATCAATGTATTGAATATTATTGA